>BDGG01000017.1:108698-187188 GCA_001949185.1 Ramazzottius varieornatus | reverse complement strand
ACAGCTCATCAGCTGACGACCACTGTCCATGACAATTTTCTACGGTTGAAGTTTACTACGTTACGTCACTTATCCGAATTCTGTTTCCGACTTCCATACAAATTGTAAATTTGCCGTCTTTTCCGCCTGGCCCGTAATTTCTACTGGCCCGTAATATCTCGTCGTGCGTGTACAGGAAACATTTGGACAAGTATATATATTCGACGCGCTGTCCCGCATTAACGTGTTCCACCTAGAGCGCGGAGAGATCAACGCAAGTCTGCCATACATTGAGAAGGCCTGGGACCGACTGCAGTATATTCCTGGTCGTCAATCTCTGGACTTTTACGTAGTCAATTTACTCCTCAGAGAAACTCGAAGGGACCCCAGCTTTTCGTTCTGGCGGTTCTGCGAGATCAAACCAAGGTGTTCAAACGGGTGAAGATCAAAACAGGTGAAGTATGATGACCCGCGCCCCTTCGAATCCGCCTGTTGTCAGTGTAAAGACCGTTCTTGTTCTTCTCGAGTTTGAGGCAGTCATCTGGGCTGTAGGTGTACGTGGTGGTTGTGGTATCTGTTATGACGGGGGACTTTCGGTAGTGGTCACGGTCTGAACAGTGGGGCTAGTTCTGCTGCCGCTGGTACACGTGGTGGTAGTCGTTATGGTGCTAGGTCGGGACGGAGTCCAGGGTAGCACGGTGGTCAGGCACCACGGCGAGGGAGTCGTGGTGGTAGCTGGTCGAGGAGTGGAAGGCCATCACACGCACAAAGGGAAAGTCTCGAACAGGCGAAAAAGACGGCAAATTGAAGACAACCGTAGCAAATTGTCAAGAGTGCATTGATGTGAATCGCACAGCAAGGCCATTCTACAGCAGCAGGGGAACAGGCCCTGACACTAGTTCGCCTCAACTAAGTGAGTTGGGGAAGCCGGCAGTGAGCTGCAGAAGAGAGAACAGACAGGATCGCTCAGGCTAGAATGGCTTTGGGCACAGGTACGTACGAACTTTCGTTCCGCTGTTTCGGAATCGCCTGTTCCAAACTTTTTACTGTTCCAAACTTTCTCTTCGTTCGTATATGTACTACTAGCAGTACCACGCTCATTTTGAGTCGACCGTCCGTTGGAAATGCCCAACGTGAAAGACCAGTTGGCTTTGCTGAAAGGAGCTTTGGCCATCTTGCACTAATATACAGTCTGATTAAGCCAAGTTGACCCCATGGCCGTTTTCTTTCCTTGGAAAATTTCGGTTTCTTTGATTCAGCTGATTTGTTTTTCTCACAAATTTGGCTAACTGTTGCTAATGTTTTAATCTAACTTGAAAACCGATTGAGTGAAATCTGGCTTTGAAAACAAATTCCAAAGTAAATCCACAAGAGGGTCCAAAACACTCGTTATAAACCGGGGCGGACACACTGAAACTGTAGTTCTACCAACTTCTGTACTATTAATAAATGTTTACAAGAGGTTGTTTTATTTGGGTAAGTCAAAAAGAAAAATATTGAATCAACGTCGCGGGAAGAACTGGCCCAAAACTGCAGATTTTTGTTTTCCCGGTATTTCTTCTCCTTTCGAAAAAGCGCCAACGCGAGCCTTCTTGTTGACAAAGAAGCGTACTTTTTTCGTCAAGGATAGACCCGTGTTTGTAGTATCTGATCCCTTAGAGTTGAGCAGTTCTGATGCCTCGGGGTTGTGGAGGAATTTGTCAAGTGTAAGAACGCATAAAAGCAGTCTTCGCGCTGTGCAGTGATCGAAATTTGAAATCGACCATATTTTTTAGTTCGTCAATTTTCCAGCAACGCTTGTAGGAAACAGATAGTGTAAAAGTTTGGCCATTTTTTCAACATGAAGATTACTTGATGAAACTTGTTTTGTCTTGAGAAACGCCGCCCGAAAAATCTTCCCAGAAGTGTCCAGGCCAGTGCAACTTTCTCAATGATACGTCCCTAAAACGATTTCTCAGAGCTCTGGTAGTTATATATTGTTAGACAGAGCAATGTTTTATCAATCTTTTGATACCCAGTCATTCATATGAATTGTGGAGGAGAAATTTTCGATTCATTTTTTGCTACAGGGAAGCCGGGCGTCCGTTTAGGGTTCGACCACTTTTTTAGCCTACCAAGGCTTCGTTCTGGCCCAAGCAAGATTTTCAAAAGCGGTTTTCAGGATTGAGAATAAGCTTCTTCGGTATCAAATTGAATGTACTATCGTTGAAAAACAATGCTGACCTTGTCTGAAAAGTTTTCGAGTAGTGAGAACTGTTCTAGGAAACAGGGTCAACTTGGCTGAATCAGACTGTATATGGAACAGATTCTGGTCTGATGATCCGGTCACTATGTACACCACTGTGAGTGAAACGTGAAAGAATAAAAGACTAACGGATAAAATCACCTGCAGAAAACTACCGCCTATACCCTCGAGAAAGAGCACAAGAGGACTTTCATATCTCGACAACATCGCGAAGGTAGGAGCCGTTATCTATCTGAATCAGTTCCATCGACAAATCATGAAGACCCAAATCGCTGGCCAGCTGATAGGCCACCGGGATGTCTTTGACAAGGCGCAGGAGTTTCTTCATGTAAATGGCGGCAGTGGGCGGTTTGGTCGTGTCCATCTTGTATCGACTGGCCACTTTGCTGATCAACGCTGCCGTCACTTCGAACTTGACCATAAAATCCTGCAGGTAGACAATATCACTGTTGACGACGTAGTTGTTGTGCAGTGCATCCGCCCATTCATCCCCAATACCATAGGCCTGAAAACATCGCAAATCACCATGACACGGAAGAAAAGCCTATTGTGGAAAGTCAAACTGCCGAAAACCACAGCCTTCATCAACCTGCATGCCCAAAGTCCCGAAATTCACTGTAGCACGGTAGTGTGCAGGTGCATGAAATGTTGGAACTTTGCCGTCACATTAAACTTCAGACGTTCGCAAAAGCGTCATGCACCTGCTGACAACGCACACCACACTGATGCGTGGGTCCCTGTATGCAGGTGCAAGAAGCAATCGTAAAAAAGCTCCTAGCATTGTACCTGTGCGTAGATAAGAGCTTCGGCGAAGGACGGGTGACTTGAGACGAAACCGGAGGGGTTATTCAACGACAGTAGTCTCAGTCCGGCCGGAAGGGAGACAATCTGCAAGGCCACCAGTCTGGCCTGCATCAGCACTTGCTCCGCCCTGGCATGACAATGCGCCCTGGTAAAAGCAGACAGTGCGTCCATCATGTACTGAATGATGGCCCTCAGTTCCGTCTGTGTCTCCTTCGTCTCAGTAATGGGTCGATGCTTGAAGAGCGCCAGCTTGTCCTGCGCGGTCCCCCAGTACATTTCGGCAATGTCACGGTGCATGGAGTAGGCCGCGGCCAGCATCTCGAAGGCTTCTTGGTCGTCGGGCTGGTAGCGCTGGAGGTAGCTGAGGATTGCCGTCTTGAGCTTGACCTCCTTCTCGACGTGCCGACTGAAGAGCAACTCCATCTGGCAAGCTTGCTTGATTTGGTGGAATATAAACGTCATGTCGCTGTACCGACCGACACCCTGAAGAAGGCGGATCAGCAGGGGAAACTGACCAGTGGAAGCGATGGACTTGCTGACGCTTTTGGCCACTTCGAGTAGACGGCCTATCAACTGTGGGACTGTGGTGACTCGAGTGTGGCCTGACATGGTCATGTCTGGTTTATGCGACGTTTCGTTGATGATCTGATTGGCTATTATGAGTATTTCAACACTGCTGAAGACTTCGGGGTTGTTTTGACTAGAGATAGCCCGATGGACCGTGTCCAGGAGGTTGATGACTAAGGAGGACTGGTCGAGTGCCAAGGACCAGTATGGTCGAAGAGTGTCGGCTAGAGTCGAGGCTGTAGATTTCGTAACGTCGCTCGAACGCTCGGTGACAAGTTTTCGGGCTGTGCTGACGATGTGCTGGCCGATGATGGCAGAGAGACTGAACGTGGCATTATGCTGAGCGGCGATCGAAAGACACCGGCGGGCTAGGGAAAGGTTGTCGGGCGACTGGAGGATGTTGGGACGGGAGAGGAGCCCGTCGACTATTTGCAGGGCGTCGAACCGCAGGACGTTATCAAAGGGAACCTGACAGACAAAAACGTATATGAAAGACCGGAAAAAACAACTCAACAAGATGGGTTTTTCCAGTGGCGCACGCTTTCAACTAATGATACTGGGAAAATAGTCTTGTCGTTTGTTCCCAAGTGGCGTAACGCTTACGGCCAATAACGTCACACGGTGCGCCACTTCAACAGGACGGTCTTTCCAGGTGGCGCACGCTTTCAGTCTTATTGGCTAAACGCATGCGCCACTTGAAAGGACCACCTTGCCGATTTTTTCTACCGAGCTCCCGTTTCTTGAAGAGATACTACCAATGATTTCTTCTAGAATAACCGCTTATAGTCGACATACCGAGAGTAATTTGGAGAGGCTGTAAAAGTCCAGAACGGCCTCCATGGCCGATCGAGCTGCTTGTGCAACGGACACTGCCTTCTTCAAGCATTGCATGACCGGACCATCTTCTTCACTTCGCACTGAGCTAGCCCGTCGCAAGTCAACTAACGTAGTCCTTGGCTCTGTCATACTTTGGCTTCTTTTAACTTCCTTGTTTTCGACATGGCGAAGGACCAGCGGCCAGGTATTGGAAGAGCCCTCCGGTAGCCGGTCTTGTAAGGCCACCGTTAAGCCCCAACACAGCAAGTCTATGTCGGAGCTGTGATGACCAAAGACTCGGGAAAGGCGCAGAGCAAAAGTCAGTTTGCCTTGCTTCAATAGCTCCGAAACTGTGTCCTCTAAGAGATTAGCCCCGACGTCTGTAGAGGTCTCTGCGGGGCTCGTGTTCTCTACTGGCTGTGTGGAAATTAGCTGAAGTAATTCTGTTTGTATGTTAGTCGGCGACTTCTCTTGCTTCTCATCAACGCTCAGTTCTTCCATCCATTGCTTCACAGGATGACCCAGTTCGCTCTGACTCTTGCCGTAAGCTAGTTTTCGAAGCCATGCTTGGTAGAAGCGAGTGTCCGAGTCGTCCAGCTTGCACAGGATGTGCGTGAGGAGACACTGTTCAAGGAGTGTCGACTGCGACGTGGCGAACTCGAGAGCTCCATCCAGAAGCTTAACCACCTGGCTTACGGACTGCTCTTGACGAAGCTCGATGTGGATACGTCTCGAAATGGACTGCCAGACTTCCATGCGAAAGGCTGGAGACTGCCACAGGGGAGAGCGTTGGAAATCTTGCAGGAGGGATTTCAGCTCATCCAACCTAGGAAAAATTTCGAGTTTGTGACTTCTACTGGAACTTATTCATGCAAGTACTTTCTCTACGTCCAAAAAACCTTTTCTCCATATAATGTTTGTAGCTGGCAGCTCGGTAAACAGCCTCGACAAGATTATTTTCTCAAATGGCGCACTTTTCCACTGTTATTGGCTGAAAGCGCGCGCGCCACTTGCAAAAGCCAATCTGGCCGAGTTTTTTTCCTCAAGTGGCGCACGTTTCCAGTGTAACAGGCTGTAATAGTACGCGAGTTGGAAAAACAATCTTGTCGACTTTGTTTGCCTACGTTCCAATCATCATTCCCTATTCTTTTGTTATTTGGTAATTACCGGGAAACGTCGGACTGCGACGAGGAGGGTGACATTTCCACCATGTCCATCATCATACACCTCACCACTCCTTCCTTCCCACCACCTCTTTCTCCTTCTTCCTCTCCCTTCACGAACCTTAACAGCCCACTTTCCTTGATCAGCAGCAAGGCTTGACGCCACTGTCTTGCATTCCTCTTCTTCAACACACTCATCATCAAAGCCAGGACCCGCAGTCCGTACGAAGTTCCCCACTGGGCACTCTCCAGGCTGGCTTCCCCCTCTGCCATACTTTCATTCGACGAATCGTTGTCGTCTTTGCTTGGGCTGGATCTCAAGCGAGTCTTCACCATGGCAAGAACCTTGCGAAGGCTCCCGGTGATGGTGGAAGTGTCGGCACGATGGTGAACTTCGCTGGCTAGAGTTACGAGATGGTGGATGACGGTGTATGGTGCGACCAGACGGAACGCGATCGTGAGTCGCGGAAGTTCGTCAGGAACGAACAGAAGACCTGAGAATGAAGGATGGCCTATGATATCGAGGGCTTCTTTTTTGGTTGAAAACGATACCTAGACAGAAACTTCCCAGAGCACCCCACGACTTCCCGAAAGACTTTGGGAAGGACGAAGGAATGTTCCACGCCCCTTTGGACTGGGACTAGACACCACGAACACCGAACATGCTCTACGTTCTTCCCCAATTCGCTACTTAAACTTGTACCATTTTAGATGACGTGAACTGGAAGTTCAGCCGTTATATCTTGCATCTTTAGTTTCGTAAAATATGCAATCCAGGTACGGACTACAGATCCAGCCCAGGCCCTGTATTTGGATATCTCCATATGAGAATGCGTCCAAAGCGTTTCTGACCAAATTGTTCAGAACGTTTTAACATTTCTGGACCCTGGTGGCAAACTGTAACGAGACTCGTATCTACATCAAACAGGCCCCGAGGAGCACAATTCTGAAGTCGGAATCAGGTTCTAACCACAGATCACAAAGTTACAAGCACAAACCTGGAAGTGGCTAAAAACTGTGTGGTGCATGAGTCGGCACGCGCAACGATCAAATACGATGTGCGCAGCTGTGTTCAGTCAGCTAACCAATCACTAGCTACAGTCAGACAACGTGCACCGGACGGGGGCCGCTGGTGCGCGTCTCTGGCTGCAGTGCGTTGCTAACGACGAGATTGGCCCTTTACACCCCTGTGGTTTTTAATTTAGTAGCTCAAATCTTTCAGCCACTCGTGCTGGTTTCATTACCGTGGCAAAGTGCGGCAAAATGAACCTATGGTGCGGTTCAATATTCCGAACAACTTGATGTCATAAAAGGCCAGTTCCGAGCGAAAATACTTCGGACGCATTCTCATATGGAAATACTCAATTTGTCCTCCATAACCGCCACCAAGGAATGACAGGAAATTTCAGAAATCATACCTAGAGGTTCAACGTGCTGATGTAGCGTCCAGTGAAAGTCAGCCATTTCGTAAGGAGGTGGCAGCCGAGCCGACAGCTGGAACCGACGCCGCTTATCCAGTGAGAGACTGGTGTACAGGAGAACGGCTAGAACACTGACGTGGTGCGCACCCGGCTCGCTGGCCGCCATCATGGCGTAAACAGGAGACGAGAGTGCCGTAGAGATGTTCAGAAGGGTTTTCCAAGACAACAACGACCTGCAACGAATTAACGAACATCGTACGAAACCATCAGCACAAAAAGCGGGAAGAACACCAGCCGAATCGCGCACCTGCATACCCACATGCGTTCCAATTATGCAGATGTATGTATGCAGGCGCCTGACATAGTTATTCCTGAGGCAAACAATGCTGCTCGAGTTGCGCACCTGCATACCCACACACGGACGACTTACCTGGATGAATGTATGCAGGTCCCTGATATAACTCGGTAAGAATATTGCTGCCGAAGTTGTGGACCTACGTACCCTCACACACTCACAACGTACGAGGTCGTGTATGCAGGTGCGTCATGTACCTACTCTGACACGTACCTGTGAAGAGAGTTGGACAGCGCGGCTATCATCGACGTCGGTGGTGCCTCCATCATGTTTCGATCCCTTTTTTTCACCGCCCCAGCTCGTTCATCTTCGCTAGCGCTGCTGGTCGTTCTATCCCAGGCCGCCATGGCCGCAGCTGCCTTCATACCAATCCTCTGGTACAAACTACTCCGCACATTCCTCTGTTCCTTGTTCGCCTCACCTGGACCTCCGTCAGATAACCCACCCACATGCTTCGCATTCTTCACTATCTGCAGAATACACCGCAGGTTATGCTGTAAGTGAGGGTGCGAGAAGACCTGTGGTAGGACGGCGGTCACTTGGCTGACAGGGTACTGAAACAGGTCGCAGAGAAGGAGGAAGGACAACCAGTCATTCTTTCTGGGACCTTCGTTCAGTACGATGTCGTTCAGATCGAACTTCAAGCTAAAGAGTTGGATGAACTGATGGACTAACAACCGCTGTCTCAGCATTTCCTCCCAACCTCGAACCGGCCCTTCGCTCAAACGCTGGAGCCAAGCTTGCAGGAAACTTCCGGCCACCTCCCCGCCGTATTTGAACAGCTCCATGAAAGCGCTCTGCGTTGAAGCCTCTCCATACAAGGTTTTCTAAAACATCACATACTACTAATTTTCCGAGTGAAATGGGAGACCGGCGTACGGACCTTACAACATTGCTGTCCCAAGTGACGCATCTGTCCAGTGATAAAGGCTGAAAGTGTGCGCCCTCTGGAACCTTTCCACAAGATTGTTCTCTCAAGTGGCGCACGATTTCACTGTCATTGGTTGGAAACGTGCGCCACTTAGGATAACGGTTGTGTACGCTTCGTTCATCGGCCTCCCAAAGCCTTAGGTGTTATTACCAGAATGCTTACTTACCTGGGAGGTTTTCATGTGGTGCGCCATTTGGAGCAATATCCTCAAAGGCAAGCTCTCGCTTCCCAGCATTTCAGCGAATGCAACACAGGCTTTCGTCACAGCTTCATGGGTAATGAACGCCATGGTTAGGTAGAAGGCCATGTCCCTGGCGGCGACTACTTCCTCCTTCTGGTTTCCGACACTGCAAGCAAAACACCAGGTGATATTAGACTTGGTCCAGACAATATGGCCAAGCGCGCAATTCATGCGATTTGAACCGGGTCGAAAAACTCACCCGGAATTTGCTGTCAAGTGACTCACGAAGGACCAGTAGGCAAAAGCCGGCCGGGCGTTCTTCAAATAGTAGACAAAATCCGCTTCTTTCTTGTAGCCATGCCTTTTTTGCAAAGCCTGACCAGAGAAGGTCGGAATTTCCGGCAGACGATACAGCGTGTTGAGTGTTTGATTGGACTGCCAGCCAAAGAGTTTGTTCACCTCGTAGTGACAGCTCGTAGTCTTCTGCAATGCACTATAAATGGATACTCGATTCTGGGTCTTTCGGTCGTTGGAGGAGTCTGTGGGAAAGAGGGCTTGGTAGAAAGGGGGGAATCGCTGAAGGTGCTTCTGGAGATTTAACAAAGCTTTTGGCACCTCGGAGCCAGTCTCCAGTCTCTCCGCAGGCCATTGCTTCTAAAGTACGAAACAATAGTTAGAGCGAATTAGCACGTTAACGAACGATCGCTCCTTTGTTATTAGGGAGCGCGGTAAACAACTAAACAACCGCACACTTCCAGCCCACAACACTGAAAACGTGCGCCACCTGAGGAAACAGTCTTGTTGAGGTTTACCAAGTGGCGAACACGGTCAGCTAATAATTCTGGAAGCGTGCGTCACTTGCGAAAACACTCTTGTGGAGTTGGTATGTATAATGCTATGTGTTATTTTGCCGACCTGAAACAGAATGATGGCGCCAAGAAGGTCCCACACATTCACACTGTCCCCTTTCTCCATCAGCTCTACTACAATGGCTTCTCCACTCGGCACTCCGTAAATATCGCCCAAAGACTCTCTACACCACGAAGCGAGCGCTCCATCGGGTTTGCCATCCACGAACACCGCACCTCTTAACTCCAGAAACGACCCCAGCCATCCATACTTCTCTCTCAACCCTGCATCAACCTCATCATCCCTAAACAGCTCTAGCACAACAGGTGTCAGACGGTACTCCGACGCGAAGCGGACGAGCTGGGTGCGCAAAGACGGAGGAAGTTTTTGCAGAGCGGTCGTGAGATGCGCCTCCTTGAATGCCTTCATGGTTCGTATGAGGAAGGTTCGCCAGTCCTGAAGTTCGTGCTGGGAGTACACTGCTCGACGAGCGAAGGCATTCAGCACCGCGTCTCGTAAGTCCACGTCGTGGAAGTCGGTGAGGGCTTTCTCGCAGAAGGATTCAGGTATGCGACGATGTGTAATGTCTTCGTGGTCCGTCCCAGAAACCCACCGTAGAAGTCGGCCTTCTGTAACGCCCACCTGTAGCAGATATTCAAACTCATCTGTAAATCAGTATGTAAATCAGTACGCAAATCAGAATGCAAAACCGTTGCAGAAAATATGTAAATCAGTGTCCGAAAAAAATTGTATATCAGTTCTGTTCAGCTTATACCCGTATTATTTTCGTTTCACTGCTGTAATATTTGGAATATCGGCAAGCCCAGAATTCCACCCAGATCGCTATCAGATGGCGCATCTTCTCATTGTTACGGGCGGAGGGCATGCGCCGATTGGGAAAACGATCTGGACAAATCCATTTGCCGACGTCCCATTTTTCTTGTGAGTTATCCGGTTTCCCATTGTATTAATGGACTGTTTTTCACATCAATTATTTACCTCGACGGATTCTACCAAATGTAACCAGAGTTCTTCTTCAGTGGAGTACCGATCCACCAAGTTAGCGTTGCCCTTCTTCAAGGCAGCCGTCAACAGCTTCCGCCGTTTCTCTTCGTTGGACCACCCCGATACCTGCACCAAATTCCAACTCGCCCTGTCATCTTCCCCGATGCTCTCTTCTAGCAGGGTTAGGTACTCGAAAGACTGTTCCATTTCTTTCAAAGCTCTGCTTTCGCCGTGGTGTTGCGTTAGAGAGGCTCTTAGCCAGAAGCGAAGCGGAGAGTCGGTGGTCTCCAGGTAAATTTGCTCGAGTAAAGGAAGAACGGGCTGGGTGACCCAATAAAGGACTTGCGAAGCCTGAAAAGAAAGACCGGTAAAAGACAGTAACAGTGTTTCAACCACCTGCATGCACTTTAAGCATATACCTACACCTTACAAATGCATGCTGGTACGTGACTCACAGCAAAACACACGTGGGAAAAGGGTCGAAATATTCGATACAGCCCTCTCACTCACTTGCATACTCTTATAGCATACATTGTGAAACGTAAGGTGTATGCAGGAACCTAAATTACTGTGGAGCGAACGTAGAAAAGGGCGAAATATACGATATGGACCTCTCACACACCTGCATACTTTCTCTCATACACAACGTACGACAAGATGTATGCAGGTGTTTGAAGTGCCGGCCGTTTCGTTCCGATTGGCCTTTCCTAACTTACCTGTGTATAGTTTCGACTGGTGAGGTACTTTCTAGCGATAGCAGAGGCCGCTTTCTCGGGATAGTCAACTTCCTTAAACTCCTCTATGTCCGGATAGCGTCTTTGAAGGTACTCTACGGCTTTCTCGACGTAGTCCTTGGAAGGTTGTTGATAGTGCTGTTGAAGGACCATCTCCATGATGTCCAGCGCCTCCAGATCGTGCCAAGGATCGGGCGCCGCTGCGTGTGCCAGTTCGCGCTGGAAGCCTTGTTGCTCGTTGGCGGCGATGACGGTGACGGAAAAGAAGTAGACGAGGGTCACCGGGTAGGAGGATGTCAGAGGAAAGTGGATGTGGCAGTCTTCCTCAAAGACCATCCAGAAAGGTTCTTCGTCACCCAACAACCTCTTCACACCTGTACAACAAAGTCAGATAAACTGCTTTGAGTTTGAAGATCAAAGTCTAGTAAAACTGTTATATTTCGAGTACCAAACATCGATATATCACGAACCTGCACCCATTACAGTGCGTTTATCTGGTGATGCCCAACTATGCAAGCATAATTATGATGGTTCTGAATTTCACGAACCTGCATACACCAAAGTATGCCTGTTTTATGGATCCCATATTTTTGGGTGCATGATAGTACTGAACACTTACAAACCAACACTTCACATACCTAAAAGTAAATGTCGCGACACTCCATCCCGACTCGCAACTACATACACCTCCGAGTTGGTACAATGTAAAACCTTGGGAAGGAATTCCTCATACTCTTCGGGCACGACGACTTCGTTCCAACTTCCGTCATCCTTTCCACGCTTCTCGCCATCCTCGTCCACCGGCTGGAAGAACTCGAAACTGTTTTGCAAGGCGTTGTTCTTGCTGACGACATCCGCCGCTTCTTGCTCCCACACCGCGTTGTACCTAGGCTTACTGCTCGTCCCGACATTGGAAGGTCTCCGAAGTGAGCTCTTAGTGGTGGATGACCGCAGTCGCGCATCGTAAAGGCGACTCATGTGAAGATGCTGGAAGACGTTACTTGGATTCTCGTTCATCTTCAAGACGTCCCTCTGGACGTCCACTTTACATATGGCTAATGGCTTGGTCGTTAGCAATATCAACCATCGACAGTCCGGTGTCAAACCTGCTAACGCTATCGACGTTTCCTTCCTGCAAAAAACGCAAGAGATAACGAACTTACATACTCGCATAGCATTGTAATAAAATTGTAATGACACGACAGACCAGTATGCAGGTGAAAGATTCCAGGTGTGTTTCGAACCTACATACTCGTACCTCATCGTAAAGCTACAATAAACTGTATGCAGATGGATGATTCCACCTGTACCTGGATCCTACATACTGGCACACCATTGAATAGATACAACCGCGTGTGCGCAGGTAGGTGATGTATATGCGAATTTTATCCACCTGTTGCTTCTTAACTTACTTTCTTCCCGTCATGAAGATTCCAGTCTTCCTCAAAGGCAGCTTGATGAAACACCCGAACTGCGTAGCAGCCATGACACAAGCCGTCAATTTCTCCGGAAGGTACAACAACGTCAAATCTTGTCCATTAAACGATCCCTTAGTCAGCCCATCTCCTAATCGAAGACACGCCAACACCTGCATACTCTTCCCTCTTTCATCGACAGCCAACTGGACGAAATACTCCCTTCGCACTACCATATCGAGGCAGCTACTTCCCGAGTGAAACTTGACAAGTTCCAGAGCGTCTTCCAGTTTAACCATCAAGCCATGTTGGAATAAAAGAGTGACGAACGAAGAGAAGGCAAAGTGGAAGGTGCAAACGAAGCGAGTGTCTGCTTCGCGGATTACTCTGTACAGAAGGAGATCATGGCTGAGTCTGTCGAGGATTAGGAATCGACTGGAAGTTAGCCATAAGACGGCTTGGACGTTGGTGTGGACGGGTAGGAGTGAGCGAGCGGAGAGTGTAGCCTGGAAGAGCTGGCCTTGACGACTAGGGAGTAGTACGAGGAGGCTGGGAGGAGGTGGTGGGATGGCGCTGGCTTTGACAAACGTCCGAGGAGATGGACTGAAGTAGATGGAACATCGAGGTACGTCGAGAGGGAGACGAAAAGAAAGACGTGCTTGTCGTATGTCTTCCATTTCCGGACAGAAAGACTGGAATATAATTTATAAAACAAGATCTACAGTTAAGAGGAACTGAGGTGAGCCCCACTGTAGAGCTGCAGGACTTCGCCGTCCGCAAATAACGGCGTGCCAAAACGCGGGCTGACTCAGCAGCCCCCGTAAAAAGATGAAAAACGCCCATCAGCAGTTCGAAACTTCAACTCTTCGGAAGAACTGAAGTGATAAAACTGAAAGAATAAAAAGAGCAGCGAGCAGAACTTTGCTAGCACGGGTATTTAGAGGTGGATCCGATGGCTAACGTTGCTGCACAAAAGGTTGCTTCGATCAGGATCAGGTTGTGCATACAGTCTTTCTCAGCTCCAAAGCAGGATGGGGTCGTTGTTCTCTACATCAGTGTGGGCAACCAGAGCTAGCTCTTCCTTCGGGAATCGGGAATTGGGACCTTTAGAATACATCAGCTGGATAATAGTGAATATTGTAATCTGAAAAGCACAACAAACCAGCTTGCAGTTCCGAGGCTCTTGACCGTGCGGCACACCAAATTGTCTGTCGATAATTTCATCAAACGAAGTGATAAATTGTAATTCGCCGTTGATTACTTGATTAGTTTGGTTCGGCTGCCTTATAAACCTGAGATCGTGACACGCCGTCTCGTTATAATTTGGTGTGAAACAAGTAACTTCCGGCTGCCTGTCAGTTAGTAAGTTGACTCAGTTCTAACTTCTCTAGCTACAAAGTTCACCTCATCGCGATCTCTGCCGAGAGTCGAGACCGTCAGGTCGTCCAGAAGACTCCAGAGGTTTCATTCGAAGGAAGACATGTCAACAGTCAGCTCTCAGGGATCTGCTGGATCGAGGTCCAGTGTAACTACGCCTGCACCGGCTGCCAGCCTCAACGCACCACCGTAAGACTTCTTTCATCTGAATATTTCTTTATATACGATCTTCCCATTCTAGTAATCTTTCTGCCGAAGCTACGCCGTGATGATATCGAGTAAATCTTATCGTATTGTTGTTTTTAGAGGTGTCATCATTCTGGCCAAAGCCATTGTTGCGCGGGAGAGCGAGTTGCAGGGCCAGATCACCATCGGTGGTGGAACTATCGTTCATCCCTCTGCGAGAATTCTGGCAGAGAACGGTCCCATCGTCATTGGGGATGGCAACATCATCGAGGAGAGAGTAACTATCCGTAATGTGTTTCCTGTGAACGAGGACGGGTCCAGCCGCACGCTGTACATAGGCTCCAAGAATCTGTTCGAAACCTTTTCTGGTACAGTAATCTTTTCAACTCGCGCACTTTGTCCGTCTTTTCTAACGGATTGTCAGTTTTCTTGCAGTGACAGAAGGGAATATTGGCGACTTGAATACGATTTCATGCAAAGGTGAGAGAACCGACTGGGTGGGTTTCTAAGCGTTTTTCCTCTCTAACTAATTATTTGGGAGCCCGGCGAAAAAACTCGGTCAGATCATTCTCCCGAATGGCGCACCTTCTCAGTGATGTTGTCGGAAAGCGTCCGCCACTTGGGTAAATGATCATGTCCAGTTTGTTTGCTCAGCTCCCAAATACCTAACCGCTTTAACCGTTTTTTGCTTCTAGCTCGAGTCGGAAAAGCAACCACACTGAGGAACGGTTGCGTTGTGGGAGTAAGTTGTGCTGTAGACAGTGCCGAAACAATCCCTGACAACATGTTCATATATCGGAATGGCGAGAACATTGAACGGAGGACTTCCGACTTCAATCAGACACCACCGGTAACAAAAACTGCTCGGATATTCTTTGCTATCAAACATCCAGCAGAACATTAACGCGCGAAATACTACTAATGGTTTCCTTACACTTTGGTTCATTTGATGCTAACTGGTATTGTTTGTTTGTAGTCCATCGACGACCATCTCGAGTTCCTCCAGAAGCAGCTACCAAACTACCACTACATTCTTAAAACTTCGACGTGATTGATCTCCAACCGCCTCATACTAGCTGTTTTTACAAAAACTCAGTTTCGTCTTTTAGTCATTTTTAATACCTTTTATCCTTTCGCGCGCGCAGTTTTTACATTTGAGAGCACGGCAAACAGACTCAATAAGATTGTTTTCCAGAGGGGCGCACAGTTTCGGTGTCGTTAGCTAAGAGCGTGCGCCACTTGAAACCTCAATTACTTTCAAGTGACGCACGTACACAGTGCTATTAGCTGAAAATGTGCGCCACTTGGGAAACCCATCTTGTCGAGTTTGTTTGCCGAGCTCCTATTTCACTTTGATGTTTTATGTCGACCTAACCGTAGCTAAACACAGTTCACGTTTCATCATTAGGCACTGGGTCCTTTACTATAAGTTAATATCAGCGTTTTCGAGCAGACTAGACTGGCAGCAAGCCACGGCCCATTTCTTGACATTCCCCACCAGAGAACATTGTGTTTCTAGTAAAGCGCTAAGGAGCGCAATGTCCACCAAGGTCGGACCGGAAGTGTTGGTCAGGAAGGCAGACTTGCCCAAATGACCATTTAGCGAGCGAACAGCCGACTGACGTTCCTTGCTGTTCCCGTAAACCACTTGTCGCGATGCCACGTTCAACCATTTCTCGTTAGCGATGTAGTCCTTCGAGTGTTCGGGAGAATCGTACTTGTCATTCATTAAGCGTAGGATGTATCGAACGATGTTGGCTTCCGAGATGATCGGCACGGTCTGGCGCGATGCGTCGACCATCAAGGACGTGTCGGAGTTCTTCACTGTAGAGAAATCGAAGTAAATTTTGGGATTTTGATATTGGAATGCGACTTTATTCGAGAGTTAGAGATCCCGAAGATGTTATACCAAACCTGCATACATTAAACCGTATATTCCCCAAGACGAATGAGTATGCAGATCTATGACGTTATCCTACTGACGAACCTGCATCTACCCAAGCGCGCATCTACTGTGACGAACGAGTATGCAGGTCCATGCAAACCCATCAACTTCCTGTTTTCGAAAGAATTTGGGACGAACGTACTTTCTTTCCAAATCAACGTCAGGACAAAATCAGCGTTGGGCAGAGAGTCGGTCGAAGCAGCATCGTCCAGGAATTCTCGCAGATGCTCCGGCATCTTCTGCACGGAAGAGTGTACGAAGGTGTTGGTGGCCACAGCGAACTTGGAAGCCAGCATGTTTGCAGCAGAGAACAGACTCAGTGGAGGACTTTTTGGATCCGCAACCACAACTAACTCTTGTGTCTTCTCCGAAGAACGCTATGAAAACGACAAGCATGTCTAAAGAATTTCTGTTCATTTTCCAGATCAAAAAGCAAACTTTTACCGTTCGAGGCGAGTTGACGATTATTTTTCGCTTCTTCTCCACTTTATTTCCGGGCTGGCCAGAATCGGTGGAGAACTGATCCAGCTTTCCTCGAAGATGTTTCAGTCGTGTCAGCAAATTTTCGGCGTGAGGAAGAAGCAAGTCTTGCATGGCTTGGCGATCGCCAGACATTCTCTTTAGCTGAAATGAAACAGGTATAATTATCAGAACTCGCTACTGTAATTCCCAGATAAAATGTCAGAAACGATTTGTGAGAACAGATTAGTACGCTTTCGGATAAACTAGTGGACGATGCGGTCGGCGGAGCAGACGTCTTGTTTCCACCGGCAGACGGAAGCTGAGTCGGTTGGGAGGCCTTCTGCGATGCATCTTTTCGGAGGGTTCGTTCAAGAGCGTCGACTTCCTCGCGAACTTTCTTTAAATGCTTCAGGAGAACTTCCTGTCGGTAAAGAATATCCGAGCTGTCGATAGAACCTTTGGAGGTTCCTGGTGCAGTGGCAGCAGATATCTAAAACCAACAGAGGGTAACGAAAATTTGAATCCAGTAGTAAGCAGTCCACGTTGACGCCCAGCCGAAATGATTAATGACGTAACAAAAACGATTATAAACCTACGATCATTACATGACGTCTGCGCCGTTTCGAAGGGGAGATGAAGTCTGATATCTTACCTTCGACGCTTCGCCGCTTGAATGGGAAGCTGTCATTTCGCTTTTCTGCGTCGTATTATGAGCTTGGGTAGTTCCTTCGCGATACACAGGTGGGAGCAGGTAGATTCCGGCAGGGTAAGGGACCTCAGCAATCGTGCTGTAGACGCGAGGGAGGGGATAAACTTCACGGAGACAAAGGCCTTCCAGACTGGTTATCTGGGAGCTGGACGGGAGAATCAAGGACATGACTTCAGTGAGTACCTCGGTCCAATCTTCAGTACTGACTCGCTAGATGCAGGCAGACTGTGATGCAGGGTGGATGCACAGGAATCAGAACACGGTCACCGGAAATTCGAGATTAAAGGGGGGATGTTTGATGTTCACACTTCACTGTTCACTCTGGTTCAGTATAATTTTTAGACTTCCGGGGAACGCGGAAGGGCTCGCCAACAATTCATGGCACACGACGTGGTGCGAACCGGAGGTTCGCATTCCGCTTCCCGCTTTCCGCAATCCGCAATCCGCAGCACAGGCAGTCGCTATCTGATTGTATTCTTCCGCAGTAAAACCGCATGGAATTATTGGGATGCAAGAGTTTTCCTGCTGTCGAAACTGCGAACATGGCCGACAAACAGCGGAAAGATACGATGGATCGGACGACCTGTCGCGCACAGCAAGCTTACTCGTTTAACGCGCGGCACCTTCATAAGTATTTGCGCAGAGCTCATCCGGTGAGAAAGATTTTTGGGAAAGCTTCGGCGACCAGCAAGAGTCCTGACTATTCCCCAATGATGGTTGCTGATTTCGTCTTTCGGAAACAAGTTGAGTAGCTGATGGAGACCACTGGTGTTCACGAGGGTTTCAAAGACGCCGCAGAAAAGATTCGGTTCAAATCCTAATTTAAATATACGGCTATCCATTTATTTTCACTGTACGCTCTGGTATTCGCCGAATTTCGATCCGAATTGGTTGAAACTTTGCCCAAAATTCACAAATGGTTTGTAGGTGTTGCTAACGTGGTCGTTTTTTCAGATTTTTATCTTGCAGTTCAGATTTTGATTTTTTTTCCAAATCTTTATGTCGCCTGTATGTTTTCATAATGAGACTCATTGCCTAGCGAAAATTTGCTCAGTTCCATTATGCTGACCTGTATGGTAGTTACGTCTGGGTTTTGAGTTAACTTTGTGCGACCTTGATAAGGCAATAAAATGAACAAACAATCAAACGCACTTCTATGTCTAGTGACAGCGTCCGCAGAAAGACACTCGACAGTACTGCTTGCACAGTACAGTGCAAATTTCTTTGGTCTTGTGTTTGGTATCGAACGATACTCTATTCTTTCGGCTATTCGTTTGTCTTCGCCAAAAGTTTCTCGTACGATATGGTTTGAATATTTTATCCAATGCGGTACATTGCGGGATGGTCACTGTTGCCATCTAATCGTCTGAGGGGAAGTAGAGAGCAAGGCTCCCTACTAACTTCGCACTGGCTCTCTGCATGTTCCCCTCTATTTTCCTATGCAGCGCGGTTCATGTGGTGAGTGAGCGCTTCCCCCGCTATTTGCGTTAAATGCAAGTTTTAGAACTATAGTTTCATGGCCTTAACCAAGTTAACCGCTGCGAGAGTGGCTTTGGTTAGATGTTTCCAGAAAGCTTGGTGTCACACTCTGGCGAAAACAGCCTGACCGAACAAACGAGTTCCAAAACTTCCGCGGTACCCGAATAACCGTTGGACAAAACATACATACTGCTCGAATTTTTCTGCTAGCTTTGCAATTCCTGTATTGAATACCTAGCTGGAACGAAATCTCGAGAAGAGAATTGCATTCTTCTCGGATCGCATTTGTGAAACAGTTTGATCGGGTGTATCCCGACTTCGAGCTGGCACACCGAATATCTGGTCTTCTAAAAATCTGGTTCTAGATCGGTCTAGATCGGTTCGCTAAAAGTCTAAGCCGGGAAAGCACTACTTCCAGTAAATAGTCGACTGTTTCTGTTTTCTGCTTTTTCGGCTCAGATTTCACGAAACACCGAGAATAGTGACGTTGGCGTAAGGGTATTCCGACTTGATATATTCTTGAGTCAATAACCTCGGGCTGCCGGATTTTTAACATAATCTTAATATGCATAGTAATATGCCACGACCTGGGAGTAGAGACCGGGATGTGGCCGCAGCTGCGCTGCGTGGCAGCGCAGTTGCAGTATTCACTTTGACCTTTGTGTGCAGCGCAGCGCAGTATGCAGCGCCTGACAAGCTACGGCAGTGCAGCTGCAAATGATACGAAAAGAGAGTTTTCAATTTTCAAACTAAGGATCTCCCGGTTAGCGGCCGTTATACAACCCTTGTTTGCTAGGTGTATTCTGCTTCTTCATAAAACAACGACCGGTCGCGCAAGCTTTCCTTGAAATAGTGCTTCGCCCAACCGTAAAGGGCTTAGTGGTTAAGCTGTCACTGTGACCGGAAGTTTCGGACTTTGACACAGTTAGTTCTGTAGGTAGCTTCAACGCACTTTGCTGTGAACTGCTTTTGTTAGCCGAATGATTAGAGCTCTATAAGGAGGATCACGTGTTATCTGACAATTCTCTGCAGGAAAGCGGAGGAAATTTGTTATTGAAACCGCAGCGCAGTTGCCTCGCACGTACAGTAAGGTGCAGCGCAGCTGCACCGTCCCTCCGGTCCAGATTTACGCAGCGCAGCGTAGTTGCCGAGTACCAGAAAAGGACGCAGCGCAGATGCAGCGTACTTTTTGACCTGCGGCCCAGGTCTCTACCTGGGAGCATCTAATATGATGTCAATATATTAACTTGTTTCGTCGGGTCCTTATTGTAATATATTATAATATTTCTGATGCGTGTATGAACAGAGCAACGTAGCTTTCTTTCTCAGTCCTAACTCTGTTTCGGTGTTACCGAAGCCACGGAACTGTCCTCCATGAATAATTTTGTGAAAAAAGAGACGACAAACAGAGCGTTTGGAAACGCAAAACCGGACCTGGAGAAGCGGGCAGCGTCACACTCAGGAATTGGCATTGTTTTATGTACAGTAGGTGGATCGTGAAACTCATATTCTTACACTGTTCAGTCAAACGAAGCGTGACAATCAGTCTATTACCCTGAACGTTCATCAATGTGCTCTCACATGCAGGTGCATAATGCGTTGAGATCGAACCTAGCAGCGCAAAGTGCACAGTGCACAGTCACGAGCTTTCAATGGCGCAAATCAAGCGTTATTCTAATCAAACCGAAACCGAAATCGCGGTTACTAATTCTAATTTGGAGCGCCCTACGAGTTGATTTAAATATGATATCTTCAGCTCTGGCTTCCATGTAATTTGACACTAATAAATATCCGACCTCGATCGAGGTATCTAAAAAGTATCAATATGATATATTAGATGCTCTTTGCATCTAAAGCATCTAATAAGTTCTAGCTTAATGTAACATTCATATATGCCGACATCACTAACCGAAAAGTGGCTATCCTAATGAGCTTGGTTACGGTTTCAAGACATTGGTTTTCAAGCGCGAACGTCAACCGACGCGAAAAACTTTCTATTTTCCGGACATCAGTTTATACAGTATCTGATTAGAAACTTCGGTTTGAAATCAACCAACATCGAAGTTTTTTTATGGTTTGAATTTGCGCACTTGAACGTTCCCTCGTGAGTCCACTATGTTTAGAGCGTGCCTACGGGATCATCTCTGTCCGAACTGACCATATTTTTCAATATTTACACTGCCGCTTTTCTGCGCTACCCGTTTCTGTTTTTCCACATCGTTGACAAGCTGCGAGCGAGCCGAAGGTGAAGCGAACAGCTTGTACACTATGAGCTATAGTTAGACCTATTGAGAAACGACAATCTAGTCAACGGCCTCCTCGATCGTCGAAGGATAAGTGAACATACAAAAATACAGTAAAACCAGCCTTGTGAAGGGGAAGTGTTCAAGGAAACCCTCGGGAGACCGACAAATGGAAGCCACATTTCGAGAACAGGTACCAGATGGAAAGGTCGCAGAGCCATAACACAAGCAACTAATTTACTAAACCGGGAAATGAGGACGAGTTTATCCATCTTCGTCCAGGTGTTCACTCGTCGGGGTCCATGTCGGACCGGTTTGACGGTCGAGCTATTCTGTGTTTCTGGTTGGGTGCTATACCGGTATCGTTAGCTCCTTGATGTCCGTCGCGAGGGTTCATTTCGTGGACTTGGGTTCGCCTTCCGAACCTGGCAACCCCAGCGGAGACTCGAGCCGCCTAGCCTGGCGGGTCGATGATATGACGACCACGCGAAGGCCATCCTCCTCCGAATGTCCGGATATACTTCCTTGTTGTCCACCATAACCATGTCCACCTCTCCGGTGTTCGCTACCACCGCGTTCACCTCATCGCTATCTGCCACCACCACGTCCACCAAAATGTCGATCAGAACGGCCATCAGCGACCACGTCCACTGTAGCACCGACCACGGTACCTGCTAAAGTCACGATAGAACAAGGATACGCATTTCGCCCGACCTTCTCCCTGGAACGGAATCCGAAATCCGTTCCGTTCCTATTTCCCGTTTCCCAAAACGACCAGATCAAAGATGGAATTTTAAAACTGCGGTATAGAAGGCGAAATACCAGTCGGAAGCTCGGCTTGGCGCCGCCTGACAAGCTCTTCAGGATGGTTTCCCAAGTGGCGCAATGTTTCAGCCAGTCACGTTTTAACCTAACATGGCCAGAAATGCAGCTGCAAACATTAGTGTCAGAGAGATTAGAGGGGGTAGAGGAACCGCTGTGTATACCGTAGAGGAGCAAAACATGGAAGCGGTCGAGGCACTTACCACTCCGGCGAACAACACCATTGGTCCAATACCCACAGAGGCCACGCTCCGGCAGAGTCGGTTACATTACGGTTACTTGACTGTTAAATTGACAAGATTCCTACGAGGTAAAAGACATAATTAGGGCATGGAGGTTTTCACTCGTAATTCGGGCATATTTTTTCTCAGCTTCTGCTGCTCGTAATGAACTGCTTCTTGTTTCCTGAGGTGATCCGATCCCTCTTCTCGAGTTTTAAATAGGTTTGAGAACGACAAAGCGTTGTGGATGACGGGGATTTGGCCTGGGAGGGTGGTGGGTCTGTCCAATGTTGAGAAGCCTAATGTTCTAATAACAGGCATACGATGAGATAAATCAAGCATGGACGATAATGTTCAAACGTTTTGCATTGCCCGAATCATGGTGCGAAAATCGGTATGCTAGAATTATGTCGTTCACCTCGTAGGTTATACAGCGTCGAAGCACGATGATATGGAACCGCGCAAACTCAACAGCACACTGCAAGGCTAACGTGCACCGGTAATCCGAGCGTTCACAGGTGGCAAGGAGAAAGCAGCAGGCGGAAGGAAGCTAAGAAGCCTCATCGAGTACGGGATGTCAAGCTGCTTACGCGATAACCTGGTGAATTCATTCAGAAGTGCTTTATGTGTCACGTGTCTTGCCCACCCTGGAGCCATGTTCGTTTGCCCACGTGTTTCGATACTTACTTACGGTAGCTGCTCCGCAGTGAGCCGTATTTAGGGGCCTGCCGGACCTACGCCACAAACGCAGGCGCTTCATGTACCTGCATACGTAGTTAATGAGCAACGACTCGATCTGTCAGGTAAGGCCGAACTGTCGGTTTGTCCAAGCAGCTAACGGTCATCCAAGTTCATCCCTTTGACCTCGACCTTTAATGGTCGCTAGTCCGGCAATGACTTGATCATTGGAAGACTGGCGTGACGTACGTACGCGTTCCTCTACTTCCTCTAGTCTCTCTGTTAGTGTTCTTCACTGCGGTGAAAAACGGTGCAAAATTTGAATTTGTTGCACTGAACCGTCTCCAAATCCCGGGGTGCAGGAACCGCCAGTTCTTAGCCTAAACACAAACAGAAGACTAGTCTCTCGCGTTCTGGTCATTCTCAAAGCGTTATCCCTCACCCCTCAAACCCCCGCAACCCACTAAACCCATCAAACCCTGCACCGGTTCTTACCGGTTTCTGTCGGACCAAAAGTGTTTTAGTGTCGATAATGCACCGTGAACAAGCTATCCGTTAATTTTGAATGGACTGAAGTTTCTGGCTCTTCGAAAAAGCAAGACAAAGTTTTCACCGTTTTTTACCCCGATGAAAAACGCTAGTATCCAACGGTGAAAAACGGTGAGAATCCATATTTTCTTTCACCGTAACACCTCTACCCGAGATCATGAAATCTTGGGTAACTGTACGTGCTACGTGTATCGCGCGATGGTCAGATCCCGGGATGTTCAAAAATGCTCGGAATCATGAAACCTCGGGGAATATTAATCAGGCGCACATGTGTTGGAGTTAAACCATTTCCGGCAAAAATTGTAGGAGAAGGCTCCTGTCAGCACCCACACCACCGATCGGCTCGTCAGGTAGCATCCATCATGGGAAATGAATAATGGTGTATGCCTTGCTGAAGATCTGACTAGCATATAAGCGTGAAGGGCTTGTACGGGACAAGTATCCGTTTGAGTTTTTGTTAGATAAATTGCAAGAGGTGCGGTTTTGCGATGGGTTTTATCTCGCCGCAAACATATTTGGACCGAATCGCAGGATATTTGTAAGTCGTTCAGGACAAGGTTTGATTTGTCAAAACTTGTCTCCTTCGAACTGGTATACTCGGACACACGTAACATGCCGTAGAAGGCCATGGTGAAAGCCGACCGGTATAACCCAGGCGAAAACCGTTGATAAGACCATTGACGAAATAATCGGCAAATTCGGATTCGGGATATTCCTTCAGGGCATGAGCGAACCGTTCTGGTATCAACGGGGTGTATGCTTTATCAGGAATTTCAACAGAAGTAAAATGATGAGTGGTAACAGAAACGGGTGCTAGCGAAGGTGATGGAACACTAAGCGTAGCGATGGGTGAGCTTGATATGCCCGGGTTTGAGGCATTGCGAACAGTTATGGGCATAGTTCTGATAACATGGTTCAGCGCAGCCACCGGGTTCGTTGAAACGACTGCAAGCCAGGACCACAGCTTTAGGTCGATTACCATCAGAGTTAGAATTAGAGCCATCAGATTTCATGTTAGAAAATCTATTAGATCTATTCACACCTTCTTTCTTGCTGGGGCATGTTGTTGCGATATGGCCCTTTTCGCTGCATATATGGCAAGTAGCGGTGCGAATCCACTCAGAGTATGGACCTCGAGCAACGGTACTGATAACTGTGGTGGTAGTAGCAGTTGGCTTGAAATTATCTTTAACGGCCTTAACGATATCACGGTCCTCGTGGTACCACCCGGTTACATCAGAATCCGGTAATGCCATCTTTTGACGGAAACGTTGGTCATATTCCAACCAAAAGCGCACGTCAGGCTTTCGTGAAGCCAACCCCCGGATAATGCCACTATAGGCAAGGAAAGGTATAGCCATATCGGGGTAATAGTAGCTCCGATAGAGAGAGAAAGTCAAAAACGCATCTTGCCAGGAGGGCAAGTCAACGATCACCAAGTGTCCTGTACTAGGGTCATCGGGTTGTTTGCGTTTGGTGTTATCAGGCACACATCTATCAGTAAGCAGATCCTGGAAGACCACGTAGGCTGATTTTTGTCGAAGCAACTTGTCAACAGTAGGAGTGACTTCTGGCATCGACCGAAAAAAGCATCGGGGGCGAACTTTGTGTGCCCGACAGGTACGAAGTGCGTCTCCACATCGTTATACCTGCCGGTTTTCGTCAGGTGGGCCCAATACGTCATCAGAAACCAGCTCTCGTTTTGCCCGCCGCAGTTGTCGCAATACACAACCAACATCTTTTCGCTATGTTCATGCTTCTTCAAGTAGTAATCAACCATGGAAATCACCGCGTTAGGTCCGTGAGATTCCTTTCCGTCCAGTCCGATGGTTTCTTTCATCGGCAAGATAGTAAATGACGTGTTTTCGCGCTGGGTCTTGCAGGCCGAACAAGTGGAATTTCAGCTGGACCTGTAAACAGAAACATCAGCGTTGTCTCCATAGACTTCGCCGACTTCGAACCCCAGCTGAAACCCCGTTCCAGCTGGGGTTCGCTGTAATTCTGCGTACTTCTCAGCTGCGTACCTTGCTAGCTTTGAAAACATTACGTTTGAGTTGTTCCGATAGTGAGCGAACTTACCTTAAAATAAATAGGTCCCGCTTGGTCGGTATGGTTTGGAAGACCCATGGACTGCGCGAAGTTGAAAGCAATAACGCGCTTTGCATTGTTGCCCGCTGGAAACTTGCTGCTCTCCAAGAAACCATTCTGTTTGTAGCTTACGATGCTGCTTTCCACGTGGCTGACATATTTAGCTCGCTCGTCGTCCGCCCTTTGCTTCTGTGCTGTCCACTTCGCCAACAGATCGTCACCGGGGATTCCTTTCTTTCGGCAATGATATATGCGGCTGGAGTACTGATCGCAGTCATTGCACATGCCGCTGCGCAGACCTCGGACTTTCACGTGCGGCACAAACTGCTTCCACACCTTAAGAAAGGTGTTCTTGCTGACACCCTTTTCCGCGCCGTCCTGCGAGAACATCTGAAGGTACTGACCGTACAAGACCGTAGGAGAAGGATCCGAAGGTAGACAGATCGATGGTGGTCTGGATGCTGCCCGTGCTAGCGTTGGCATCGACAATCCGAATAAACTGGCTATCTGAAGGAGGAAGCTCGCAGTCAGCAGGGATCGTGGCTTTTTCAGCGCCCGACCACGACTGCCTGGTGGCTTTACAACACGGAACCCGCCATTCCTGAGAGGTTCCCAACCGGTAGACAGTTGTTCGATGCTGCATTTGCAAAGCAGAAAGCTTTAAGACATAACGGTCGATCTGCACTGAAAGAATAATTCGCATGAGAGCCCTTCTCAAACACTGCAGGAAGAGACATAGATAGCATCGAAGCCAGACATAGTCGTCTTTCATGCGGGGACATTTCCTTCATTGTACGTCGCCTTCCTTGATATAACTCTTTACTGATGGTCAAGTGACACCGCAGGTCACATGATGCATAATTGCTGATAAAGTCGTTGTACAGGCCATCTTCTTTCTCAGCATTCCACACGATCTTCCCCCCACCGTCTATCGATGGCCAAAGCAGGATTCTAAAATGAACACATGGCTGTAATGGCTATGGTATGGATGAATGCGCTTATTGTAGGGAAGGCGGAAGTGTCACTTTCTGTTCCTTGGGGGCATTGTCTACCCCATACGTGTTCGAATCGCAGTGATTAGTTCACACTGTATGCAGGTGATCGATATAACCACAAGCAAGGGATTCGGAAACCATTCGATGACCTGCGCACAACGCACACCGCGAGCAACTCTGCGCAGCTGTATGCCGTTACTTGAAGCTACGGCTTTTGTGTTTTAGATTGTACGCCTTCCGTACTTTAGGAGTGACGAATGCTACTGCATACCTGCTGATTATCGTTCGTATCCATCGCCTTAAGTTCATCGCTCGTCAAAGTATTTTCTGATATGATCTGTTCCATATGGCCTCGCCGGCGAGTTCTTGTTGGTTATTCCATTTCCCTCGTCCACGTCAACTTGATCGACGTCGTTTCCATTGCGCGTCGTCGTTCCGGGTGATTAGGAAGTTGTCCTGCTGAAGATCCATGTCTTCAAAACCAGGTACGCACAGCGGAACTTTTGCCGGGTGCGCAACCACTCTTGTGGTAGTTTCCCATTCTTCATCTGCACAAACGACAAAAAAATAGGGTTTTTTTGCAGCATGCTTTTATCACATAAAATGAATCACATGCTCAACAATTTTGCCTTCATTTCTCTCCATTACTAAAATTATTTCGTCTGTACTGTCACCACCGTCAATTAACTATACAATGGAATAAGCGCTTACGATCCCGTAATCAATTATGATTTTCAATTGTGGACACGTGAGTGCAGCTTCAGCCAATTCTCAAGCACGCAATAGCTCAACAAAATTTGATCAAGAGAAATGAAGCACTTTCTTCATTGTACCATAATGCTGCTTTCTGTGCCTACCTGGAAGATCAGTATCCGTATCCGAATTATTCCATCATGGTCATCTTCATCGTTTGACGTTACAAGTTGTGATGACAAATCACTGCAGGTGGAACTGTCAGGTCCTTCCGTAACTTTCGGGCTGTTTGTCGCGAGGTGGCGATACGGACGATGCTTGTGTGATCTCGGGTTGTGCATGTTGGCCGGAGGCTGCTGTTCCAAGTTCCTTGTGGCCAGCCGACGTGCTCGACGATTTTTGTCGAACATGGGAATTGATAAGACGACCGCCACAACCCTTGCATACTCCAGAATAACGTTTTCCTACTTTTGCCCCTTCTCCGTGGAAAAAGCTTCAAATGGGATGCAACAAATTTTCCGCCATTCCTAAGCTCGTAAGCAAGGTTACAACAGCGCGGACCATAAATTTCGAGCAAGAAATGTTTCCTGCTGCGCGTTCGAAAGAGTCAGCGATACGGGAACTCCATGACAGCGGACCAGGTCAGCGCGAAAATGGTGGAATATGCCCAGGAGCTCTACAACAGGATGGAACACCGCTGCGACGTCCAGAAGCGATCATTGATGGACGACCATTTCATGTACAAAATTGCTCCTGGAGCTCTCGTCGCAGCTTTAGTATTGATGGTGTATGCCTTTGCGTGGTAGAATCAACGCTCTCCAGGTTCACCAGCGCGATGTGATGCTGGTCATGCAGAACGTTCTCACCTTGCCACGCCCTGGACAAGTTGCACGCGGTTGACGGAGCAGAGTTCGCCGTCACGGGTATAAATGCCAGCATTCCTTCGAATTTTCTTCCTTCGATTTTACGTTCTTATTGATATATACATATCCGATGCGAAAGTTACTACTTGTTACTCCCCCGACGAAGATTCTCAAAAATTTCTCCTGGCTTCGAACCTCGGAATATTTGATCAGGTTATCCACTCATACTAGCGAGGTACTTCAGTCACTTTTTTGGCATCGTGTTCGTGCCTGTAATGTAAGAAAATAGGGGAAGAGAAACGATATAGCATCGGTAGCCATTTTTGGTAGCCTCTGCGGAAGAAATTCTTCTTTCTTGCTGGAGGTGCTGAAAATCTGCGACATCAGAAAAGGGGTTCTGATACCGAAGGTATCAGAACCCTTTTTCCTGGTGTACGAAGGAGAGTTTCCACCTCCTGCAGTTTTGCGGAAACGTTTTGTTCGGTGTGCACTCTAGAGCTGACTTGTAACAGTTGTGCTTTGAGTTGACCGAAAGATTTCGTTTAGTCAACGGCAAGTTTCTTTATTATTCTTCCCCGCTCCAGACAGGTTTAGTCTGCAGCTATCGTTATGCCGGGTGGAAGAACTTTTCAACGGTCTAGA
Source organism: Ramazzottius varieornatus (assembly GCA_001949185.1). Taxonomy (NCBI): domain Eukaryota; kingdom Metazoa; phylum Tardigrada; class Eutardigrada; order Parachela; family Ramazzottiidae; genus Ramazzottius; species Ramazzottius varieornatus. The sequence continues at coordinate 158,771 of BDGG01000017.1, read as the reverse complement.
CTGTAAGATAGCAATCAGTAGGTAACCATAATTTTTCTATGGTGCCGCGCACGGTTTGAAATTTCCTGCGGTAATTCAGCTCTTTCGAAACATTTCAAGTTTTGCTACACAACGACCTACAGAGCCGGGTCTTTGTTACTAGTAACAGTGCAATCTTAGGATCAGTTCGGTCTCACTCAGAAACGGGAGGTTACGGACGCAATAAAATATTCGGCGATATCGTATCGCGCCATATCGATGTATTTTCGATATATCGGTATTTCGCTGAACGGCAAACTCGCTAGTGATATCTCGTTTACGGAAGACCATGGTTGATTTCAAAGACTTGATTTTGGCCATGGTGTGCCGAGCACACCTCACCCATTCGGTTCTGGTACTGATTCCGTCCAGGTTTCCATGTGTTTGAAGTCTTGGTATAATCATGTCTTTGCTGCATCCGACGCTTTCGATCTTACTAATACTTTATGTGGAAATCGGCTTCTTGAGTTTTTGGGCGTGGACCAGTGGAATTCCGAAAAACTAAAATTGCAGAAATATCGATACATCGCTGCGATATGATACGATATATCGAAAATACGGTAACGGAAAAATATCGTGTCGAAATATCGATATCGAATTAATATCGAAGACCGCGATAAAATACCCGCCGATATTGTATCGAAAACTATCGTATCGAATTTAATCGTATTTTTGCCAGCACTACAACCGAACTAAGACCATGGAGTGGCGATGACCATTGAGCATGACTGAGTGTGTGGGCACCTCATACCATAAATTAGCTTTCTTTCGTTGTCAACCGATTTCGATGATTCAAAGATTCGTAAAGAGATTGATGTTTTTTCATTGCGACCACGTGAATTTCGTGCCACCTCATCAACAAATCAACTCGTAGTATTCAATCTACGAACCTCTAAAACTTATCCGAACATCTTAAGGGCTTGTTTTGCGAACAGTCATCGTGTCGATACGAGACAACAAAACCTGCTTGTAGGGGAAATTGTTCATCGAAGGCAAAGCTGTTCGGGTTGTCGCAAAGGTTTCCCTACAAAGGGCAAAATGCCCAAGAATATCGGCTTAAAATACAAGGCAGTCGCCTCCGTAGAACTCCCGATGAACACCTCGATACGAAGTTGACACAGGCAGTGAAAAGCTGGTTAAAACTTTCTCTTTTAAGATAGGCGGGATTCAGGAAAGAGTCATATGGCATACTCCCAGTCCTGTCGAGTTCTTGGTTCCTGCTCTAAAGTTTTCCACTCACAAATCTTACGCACGAAATCTGATCTATCAATAATTAAGCTTGAAATCAGCGTTTAATCAGCTTGTTATCTGATTTTGGCAAGATTTTGATCAAAACCGGCCATGAGTTGGCACGAAATGAGATTTTAATCCAAGTAGAACCTGTTATCGAGAAATCAGCTGTTTTTGTCTAGCGAACCAGAGATCTGGCTAGGCTGGTCGTTGCGTGATATCACGGAGCATTACGGCTGAAGCAGCAGTCGCAGTTAGTACGTTTGCACACCGATTCTGGGTGTTATTGTTTGAGCTATTGACTGTAGCTCCGAAGTACTTGAACTGTGCGACGATCTCAACTTCCGTGTCGCCGATGAAGAGAGGCGGAAATGCCTGCGAACGAGCCTTTGTTCTGCCTGTGTGCATAACTGCGCATTTAGGGACGTTCAGGACTAGACGAAGAGCCTTCATACAGTATATTCACACACTCGGTTGATAGTTAGCTGCGCGTGCTCAACGAAGACCGACAAAATTACGATGTCATCCGCGTATAACTGTAGAAAAACTGATCGACCGTCCAGGTGAATCTCCGTTTGCCTACCGGCGCTCACGTAATCGGGTAACTCCGTCAAATAAAATATAAAAAGTGCGCCGTCAGGGATCTTGCTGGTGCAACACGCAAGTGAAGCAATTCACCACCTTTCCGCAGTAACGTCATTCGCGGCACTTGACAGCCAGCCCTAATCATTCTGTGCTATGCAGTAGTGATGTTGTAATATAGTAATATTATATTAAAGTAGATGATAGTAGATGTTTTGATCATCTACTATATTTAGTAATATTTAGTAAACAGAATTGGGCACCGCATTCCAATACTTATATTTTAGTAGCTTGAAACCGGAAGTGCCATATTTTATTATTATTAGTAAAATAAATTTTAATACGGGTTAACGCTACCGCTGATTCGAAAAACTGGTTGATTTACTGAGTTCTGATGCGCGTGCGTTGGCTTCTCGATGTGCGACCACGCCTTATAAAGTGCGCCACACCATGATGATGCCTCTACAGCAGTACAGTAGGGCTACCGCAGAATAAATACCCTTGAACATCGTGCACCTGCATACAGTCTGACACTTCAATCGGCCATGTTACAGTGTGCAGGTGCAGGGTGCAGGCTGTACTACAGTATTTTTGCTGATCTGATGGTTGTGATTCTGAATCTTTAGATCTTCCGTCGAGCTCTCCGATATTAAAATATATTTTAATAACAAACCCCCGAAAGTTCTACTATAGTAATATTTTATTAAATCAGGTAGACGTTTTACTATAGTAGTGGTCACTTATTAGAACTTTGATGGACGGCGGATATTTGTTTTTATTATATTAGATCTCATTAACCCATATTAGAACATCACTACTCTGCAGCTATTTGAGCCAGTACATGCCGGATCAGAAGAATTGTATCAGCGAGGAGCTGTGAGGTGACGCATCCTGGCATACAGTCTTTCCTCGCAGTGATACCTCTGATTCTCAACTGCGTTCGTTTTACGAGTAGGATGGCGGAGGACTTCAACAAGACGTCGGCCAGAACCACGGAAATCAACTTCAACTACTTTCAACCCACGGCTGGCCTATTATTAGCTGTCTTCTCGCCAGCGTTGCACGTTTGCCAGGAACGAGTAAAGTCGCCCTCTTTCTTTACTTGCATAAGCTTAAACGACTTCCTATTTCGAAACAAAATTATCCGAAACAAAAACAGATTTCTGCTTCCGAAAGCTTATACTGTAAGTACCACCTCTTCTTCTTCTTTTTCTTCTGAGTCTGGATCCATTACTGGATTGACATCTTTCATTTGGTTCAAAAGTTGTTCGACAGCATCGGTACTAACAGAGAGGAGTTTATCATTGTTCTGTTCAAGCTTTTTCAATTGCTTTCTCAAGCCGGCCAGCTCTTCCCTTTCCAAAGCCTTCACCGCTTTGCGCTTCAGTTCTCTCTGCTCTTTCCTCCTCCGACAGTATTCGGCACTATGGCAAGCCGGACAGATGGTACGTTCCCAGCGTTTGCCATTGTAGCTTGGCAAAACGACCAACTGACAGGATCTTCGGAACGTTTCAGCCTTGGCCGGCGGCAGGTAGTTGGTCTGACTGCACACCCTCAGCTTGTCCACTTGCTCCAACAGCTTCTCAACGTCATGGGTACACTTAACGGGCTCCTGAACGACAAAAACAGGAAGTTGAGCCAAGAAGACAGGATGAAGCAATCATTGTTTCGGACGCTAAAGTACGTAATCCTGCCCTTTTTACCATGATGCCACTCAGGTTCGCGCCCAGCACGGCTTTGACGTTTGACGTAGCCAAACCGAGCACGGCCTTGACAACGACCTGATCAAGATCGTGTTAGCCACAACCTCCAGTGGCACCATCGTAGAAAAAAGGCAAACTGACTAAAGCGCTAACTTACGAGGGACCATTCAGACCATGTCACTCGCCGATCACGATATCAATGCTTTCTGTGATAGCATCATAGCTGAGGCTCTTAGCTCTCTAAAAAGTCTCGGAGCGAGGGCCAATAACCACTTCCTGGAGCTGGAGGAAAACTCAAAGGTGCCTCGTCCACCGTAGAACTAGTGTTACAGCCTGCATAGTGTTGTACAAGACCATCCAGAAACTGGTCGGTTGTTGAAGGAAACTTCCGATTTTACGTCTGGAAGGTGTAAAATGAAGTTTGGAACGAACCAGCTGATAATAGATTACCTGGAGATCTTTGTCGTTTTCGAGACAGCGCTTATTTCGAACATGCAATCTAGGTAGGAGACTCAGGGAAAAGGAAAGACATTTAATGGATCTTCCGTGGTCGTCGACGCGCTGGAAGAGGATCTGGTACTGCCTTTTGATCAGGCTGAACGTAAACCAGTCTTCGGAGGGGAGTATAACCTTTGGCAAGTCGTATTCAAAGTCACTGACATGGCCCCACGGGACACATCCACACGGCAGAACTTCCAAGGCGTCAATCGTGGCCAGCAAGGTCTCCAGTTCGCTGGCCTGACACACCCTGGTCTCTTCTTTGGTATACCTGTTTCCCCTGATCATGATCGTTGCATCCAGACTTCCACTGAACGTCACCGACTTGTACGAGACATTTTCTTCTAGACATTCAAATGAGATATTGGCCGGTTTGGCGTGTGGGAAGTTCAAGATAACCCACTTGCTGCTGGGCGTCTTGAGAGCGTACGGCGCCAGAGCATTCAACAGATCATGGAAGCCCGTCCATTGGTCGGTGGAAGACTTCCGTGGGAAAGGAGAAGACGGAGAAGGACCTTTGGGAGCATCCCGGACAGGGTGAGAGGGAATGGACTGTGGAGACGGAGGCTCGTCAGGGCCTGTAATTAAAAGAAATTAAATTCAAATTACCACAGAAATCTGGCAGGCCATTCGGTGAGACATACACTATAATCAGTCACAGTCTCTGTACGTAAACTGGGGACGAGAGTCACTGAGTCAACCATATCGTCATCTGTTCAGACCAGAGCGGGTACGGTTATTTTGATGCACTAGTCTGACATCAAAGCACGTGCTTAAATCGTACGGTAAAATTGTTTAATGCTTAAACATCACGGTAAATACTTAAGAGTACCACGTGATCACGACGCACTTGGCTCACCTTCTGCTGCTTGCAATGCTAAAGGTATCCTGATGGTCGGAATGCTGTTCAGTCGTAATTGCCCCTTGGGAGTATGGCAGTCCTCCGTAAAATGATACTGACAGATGAAAACCCGCTTGGGGAACTTGGTAAATTTGTTCATCTGGAAGAAGTTCCTCCAGGCAGCCACGGTCAGATCACTATGTTGCAGGGAACTATGCATGACGATCCTCGATGGAGGCTGCTGGATAACGCCACATTCTCTCACAGAACACTTCGTCAAGTTCGTCGTCGCCTTCGATGCCTTTGCTGGCTTTGCAGGCTGACTTCGACGTTGACCGCTACCGGCCAGTAGACTGTCTCCATCGAACTTGAAAACTATGGTGGCTGGGCGAATGTCCGACATGTTTCCAGCTTCCTCAAAGAACATAAACCCTGATTTCTCCGCGAAAAGATTTTTTGCTGTTCAGTCCACGAATTTCCTCATTCGTCGGATGACCTAATCAGTCCTCCCGCTCGTGAAGTCACCGACATATTCCACAAGTTGATTGCTGCAGCCAAATTGATTATCTGGCTTAGACCGTCAGCAGAAAAACCAATTTTTGCTTATTTTCACTGTTTATTTTTGATTTTTATTCAGAAAACAGACTTAATTTTGTATTTCGAGAAAACCAGGAAACTTCCCGTCAATGGTGGACCGTGGACGGGTGATTTATTGATTTTTGCGAGAGCTCCGCCTAAAAGGCTGGCCTTCCAGCGGAGCTTTAGAATGAATTATAGACCACTTGAGTCATCGTAGAATGCTATTCAGGTATTCTAAAGCCTTTAAATGGGGGCACACTATGGCAAGCCTGAGCTTATGACATCAGAGAGAAATTTCTTGGCACCGAAAGTGGTCTCTACCATTAGTCATCTGGTGCACGTACAGGCATAGTGCATCATTATACCCTGTTGATCGTGCAGTGCTGTCAAGTGGTACTATTAACAGGGTTATCAATTCCGTATTAATCAACACGCCAATATCTTCGAATGATTACTAAAGAATCGATTGATCAAATCCGAAATCACGACTTATGACTCATCAAAAACTTGGAAAAATTCGTCAAAAAAATTAGAAAAATCAGAAAAAATCGGGGAATCATCCCAAATAATGCCCCATTTGTGCTTACGCGTCGACGACAGAAGAAAGCAGTAAAAACGGTTTTTTGGTGACGTCATCATTCGCACTTCTAGCGGCGAAAGTTCTGCGGCTGCAACAAAAGTTCTTGAGTACGAACGGTCCATTACTCGGTTTTTTCCGCTCGGTTTCTCGCCTTAACTTTTACGTTTAGTGCCGGGAATCAGGTTGAGCAGCATGCGAAAAATGTTTTTCTGGCTGATTTTCACTTGGGATAGTTTTCTATCTTCCTGTAATACAACCCTTTCTGTACTCACCCCCAATATCTTGCACAGAATCTATCGAGGAATACACAGAGTCATCGAGACGTGGCTGATGACGGGGATAACCAGGAGATGCATGAAAGGAATCTTGAAAGAGAAAAGGCAGTCAGCCACTTCCGACAGGTTGTGGTCTATGACATGACACCACATCATATGACATGACTTGACCTGAGATTCCGTTTCTGCCGCATCGGAGTATGAACGACAGACAGTTCTACGGAAAGGTGCAGAGAGGCAAAACCCAGCGAAAAAGTTGTTACATCATGCCTGCATCTGAAATTGCGAACCGTTGGCAGCCGCATTACTTGATCGCAAACTTCTCGCCTCTGGCTTCTGTCGCCGACGCGTAAGTACGAATGGGGTATAAAGGATTCTCCTGTCTGGGGCTCGAGCTTCCTCTGATGAGTTTGTGATTCAGAGTCCCTTGGGTATATTCAGCCTAATATCGACTATCACGGAACCGCCACCTTACCCTACGACCTGTAAAGAACCAGTACAACGCGTCAGTCTTGTCATCAGTGCGCGAATTCTACCTCTAGTGAGCAAGAGACATGGTGCTCGAACGACACTCGGAACGTTATTTTTCATATGTAAATTATTGATCGACTGAGTGCCGTTCCAAAGTTGGGCTGCGCTTGAGGTTGCGAAGCCGTTCCGTGGTTAGCGTAATTCACTGAATAAATCACCCGTCCACCGCTGCTTCCCGTCCGACACCAGATTTCCTTCTCTCCTGGTGTGTTCTCACTGGATTATCTATATAAGATAACAGTCCGCAGAGATGGCTGCCCGAAAAGGAAGGACGACGGAGCGTCCAGCTCGGGCGAATCGCAGTTCCCTGCCGTTTCAAATCGTAAGTGTAGTATATCTCCTAGTCCTTCGCCGTTGAAACTACGCCACAACGGGTAGCCAGATGTCTGTTTTGTTTCTGTAGCCATTTGAGATGCCGTCAATGAACATGGATGAAGCCATGGACGATTTTCTAGAGGTTGACGACGCGGATTTGGAGGCTGAGTTAGCTGCACTGGTGGGTGGAAAACCTTCTGCTCCACGGCAACCTGCCACCAGGACCGCTGCTCCCGCACAGAGACAACCTAGCGTACCAGTTCCCCCACCTCGAGGTAGTGCGCAGTACTTAAATTAATTTGGTCGAAAGGTAACAGTCGGTCGACTGAGTCGAGGAAGAATCTAGTGACTCCCAGTTCTCAAATTCATGAAACCCGCAGCAAACGACGCTTATGGCAAGTCACCCGGTTGTCTGAACACAGGACCAATGGAAATTCTACCGGTAGTGTGTCACTGTATGGCCAACCAAGCACTCATCTTATTTCTCGTTGTATTTCAGCCGCAAGGCGAGGTGCTGCGGCAGCGCAAGCGAATGCCGGAGCGTTTGATCCCTTCGACATGTCTGCCATCGAGCGTATCGGAATGGAAGAGGATGATGATGAAGATGTGGACGAAGACGATCCCGAACTTCTGGTGAGAGAATTGTTTTGTGAAATTAGTATAATAGGGTTAAAACTTACTGTAACGAGTTTGTTTCCGTTCGATCAACACTCAACAGTTTTATCAATCAACTCACGCTTCTTCTCTGCAGGAAGAACTTCGCCAGCTGTCACCGGAAGTGAACGATCTTCCGCCGACTGCACCGTCCTTTCCCAAAGCTTCGCCTTCTTCGCACGCTGACAATAACTCAGCCGTGTTGACTCTGCTAAAAGAAAGACTGGAAAACTACGAAGGCGCTCATCAGGAAGCTGTCTACCAGAAAGAAACGGCAAAGAGCAACCGCTACGCAAGGACAATCAAGGTGAGCTTTTTTCTTCCGACCATAAGTTTCTCCTGTGTAAGTCTGAGAGGAATTGTTGTGGTTTCTTAGTTACTGAAGGAGCAAATCAGTCAAGCGAAGCAGGGCAAGTTGGTGGAAGAAGACCAGATTCCTGTACCAGTCTTCGTCAAATCGGTCCTGCAACCCTCGCTGTCCAGCGACTTGCAACCTCCAGCTTCCCGAACTCCTCAGCCTTCGCCGCCTCCTCCACCAGTTCGACCCACGTCAGCTAGTAGACTGAGTGTGGATACGGTCGATGTGGCGCCTTCATCAGCGTCCCAACCGAGTCTGGTAAGGAACTCTGGCATATAAAACTCGATAAGATTAATTTTCCCAAGTGACGCATGCCTTCACCGTTGCGGGGTGGAAGCGTGCGCCACTTGAAAAACTAGTCAGGATCGTTCTACCAAGTGACGCACGCTTTCAGCCAGTAATGCGTCAATTACACGTCATTTCGGAAGTCTGAAAAAGGCTCTTTTCCGGAAACTGAGACGAGCTATATTACACTTCGACTGATTTCTGGTCTTCTGACATGATCTAAGTGTAATCACCAATTTCGGGACTCAGAGAATAGATCATTTCGGAAACCTGAATGGTATTTCATATGGCTTTTCGGAATTTAATTAAACCAAGAAATGAACTGCGCCAGAGACGAGCGATTGTGTGGCAGAATATTCGGTTACAGAGCATCCTGACTGGCGAACCTGCAAGTTCGAGGCATAATATGTATTACACCTCCTTGCAATGGCAAGAAATTGACAAGCGGAAGATGGGTTCCGAAATCGATCAAGTCCAGAAAGCGATCTTTCCGAAATTGATTCTTCAGTTCTGAAATGGACACCTCCTACTGTAGAAAATGACAATTTCAGACTTCCGAAATGAGGTGGAATTGACGCATGACAGTGTACTCGTGAGCCAGTCGGGAAAGCAATCTTGTCGAATCTGTCTGCCGAGCTTCCGGTGTATAAACTTATACTTGAGCATGATTTCAGGCAAGAACGCCGGTCGTCAGCCCTCCACAACAACCAACTCCTAACCTTCCATCGCCCACCACTGCAACCTCGAAAAATGCCACAGTGACGGCGCTGAAGGCTCGGCAGCAAGAATACAAGGAAGCGGCACTGACTGCGAAGAAAGAGAACGAAATGGACAAGGCCATAACCTTCATGAAAATTTATAAAGTAATATTTGCCATCGAAATTACTGTAGCTCTTCTCGAACGGTGGAACACACCCTTGATCCAAATTTCTCTCCTTGCAGCAATTCAATACGGTCATAGAAGCAGCTGCTTCCGGTGAGGCAGTCGACATCTCCGCCATGCCGCCGCATCCAAGCCAGCTGCCCGCTGACTTCCTGGATGACGACGACGACGAACCTTCCACACCGCCACCGAAGTCGCCAGCAGCAGCTAAGCCCGTAGCTCAGAACACCCAGCGGCCTACCAGCGACGACATTCCTGACGTTGACCCCGCGGAGTTCGCCGAGAGCTTCAAAGCGCCAGAAGCTCCCAAGACCATCATGCAAGCTTTACAGCAGAGACTAGAGAAGTACAAGAGTACGGTGGAAGCAGCCAAGGCTGCGAACGACGGGGCGAAAGTTCGCCGTTCGGAACGAATAGTCAAGCAATATCAGGTCAGTAAAGTCAGTTGGGAGCTCGTCAGGCAAATTGGGCAAAATCAGGTATGTTAAGTGACGCATGCTGTCAGCTAACAACACCGTAAATGTCCGCCGCCACTTGGGAAATAGTCTTGTCGAGTTCTCTAAATGGCACTCGCTTCCAGCCAATAGCACCGAGAACATGCGTCACTTGGACAAAACGATCTCGTCGAGTTCAGACGCCGAGCTTCCAAATGAGCTTCACTCCCAGATTTTATCTGATTGTGATAATATGTCTAATGAGGCGGGTGGGTCGCAGGAAGCTATAAGGGACTTCCAGGCCAAGAGACCGGTCGATTTCTCCGAGTTACCCACTCCACCGGGCTTCGCGCCCATTCCAGTATCATCTGGAGCTGCGGCACCAGCTGGAGTTCCGGCCGTAGCCAGAGCACCGACCGCAGTAGCGCCAGCTCACCGTCCAACGCAGTCCCCCATCAAGTAAGCGTACTAAAAACTTTGAAAACTTAATTGGTTTTGACAGTTTTCCTCCGCTTTCGATGATGATAGTTTACTGACTCGATTTAGCGCCAGTTGGCGGGGGTTGATAAAATTTTCTCCCGGTGTCATCGGGCACACGTGGTTCCGTTTTTCCTGATGTTACGATGCGCAACTCTGTGTGGATTGTCTGATAGCTGACTTCGGTCAACTCGCGCGTAAAGCTAGTCATCATCCTTTTCGGTCACGTGCGATCACCCGAGCAGGCGTCGGCACTGTTCTGGATAAGCGATGCATGAATGTGTGTTGCTTTGTTGATAGGACGATGGCCAGTGGTTCCAACGCAATCCACGGTCGTGAGTCGCGTCAAGTGCAGCAGCACAATTTCCTGATGGAACGCCAGAAGCAATTCAAGTTGGCTGCCTTGAAAGCCAAGAAAGAAGGCGCGCTAGAGACCGCCAAGTTCTATCTGAAGCAAGCCATGAGCATGAACCAAATGGTTAATGCTTCCGCCAATGGTTTACCGGTCGACATTGCTTCCGTTCCAAAGGCGCCACCAGGCATGGCCGGTAGTGACGTAGAAGCCGACCATGGGTACGAAGTGGTGGCTTACGAGGATGCCGGTGCGGATCGGCCTGTCAATGGTCCGCCGAGAAGCAGGACCGAGATGTACGTCCAACTGGAAAAAGACTTGGTCGAACAGGTATGAACCGTACGAACTGCCACTCGTAAAACCTTCAGGTACCTGCATACTCAGAGTGCACCTTCTAGCATGTGACGGAAGTATGTGGATCCTTGAGTGATTACGGGTATTTCACTCACCTGTGTACACTTGGGCAGGGTATTTAATGTGGGGTGCGGGTATGCAGGTGCGTGAAGTGAGCTACCTCTTGCAGGAGCAACTGTGTGTGATGGAGATGGCTTTGCCGTTTTAGGTGGCGATGTGCGCCCGTAACGCTCTGCATTTCAAGAAAGCCGGTGATATCCCCATGACGGAGAAATTCCAAAAGTTTGATCAGCATTCCAGGAAGGACCTGGAGTCATTGAAGAATGCATTCAAACATGGCCTACCCGTCCCCCGCTTCCACTACGAGACACGAGCCTTTTCCGTGGTCAAGTAATCCGCACGACTCTAACAGAGAAACTTTCGAAACTTCAGTTGCTTCTTTGTTTAGGTGTTGTCCGGACCTGGCAGAGAATGTGATGGAACTGAGCATTTTGAGAGGTTTTGGGTATACTTTGAGCGGCTTCGAGGCTCACGAAATTCACACTTGGGTCAAGTGGGACTTCCCATTCCCAGCTGTAAGTTCTCTCGAGATGTGACATGGTTTCTCATCGATGTAGTATTTTTATGTTCTAGGAAACACCGCAAGCTGGGAAGAGTATGGCCATCAAAGGTACCAACGAGCCAGAATACAACGCTGTCTTTCCCATTCAGATTAACCGGAAGTCTCGGGCAATGGCCAGAGTCTTCAAGTCTAAAGGCATCAAGTGCGAAGTCTACGCCAAAATGTAAGCTGTCTGGCTCAGTCCTTACTTTGCGAGCTCGTGGAACGCACATAACAAGACTGCTTTCCCGAGTGGCGCATGTCTCCAGCTATAAACACTGACGATTTGCGCATGGTGGATGGAAATCTTGTCCAGGTTTCCAAGTGGCGCACGCTGTCTGTATTATTAGCTGTGAACGTGCGCGACTTGGAGAATAATCTTGTTAAGTTTGTTCGACGATCTTATGTTGTATGGTTCGTTCGTTTTAGGGGTTTCCTCAAGAGTGATAAAGTTATGGGGACCGTCCACATTAACCTGGAGAGTCTGGAGACCCGTTGTGTGTACCATACAACGCTGGACTTGATGGACGGCAAGAAGGCCGTGGGTGGCAAGCTGGAAGTGAGGGTACGGATACGCGAGCCGTTGGTCAAGCAACAGGTGGAGGAACTACGTGAGAAACTGCTGGTGATAGACGAGTTCGTCAGATAGTGGCTATTCCTTCCCTTCCCTTTTTTGAACGAAAGGATGGTTTCGTCTTTCGCTTATTTCTGCTGCTATTCAGTGTGATGTAATTGATGTGAAGACCGTCGTAAACGTCTTCTTCGACTAATTTCCAAATCGCAGAAATCACTTCCATGTTTTTTTATCACCTACGTAAACGAATGGTGTGTTTCAATGTTTTATTCTGCTTTCAAATTGTGGTGTTGCGCAGAATTAGTCTGAGTTTTAAACCGTGTAAAATATATGCACACGGAGTTTGATACTGAGTATGCAACAAGTGGATCGAGTAGAGAGAAAAAGGCAGTTTATTGGGCAATGATAGAATTACGGTTGCCTTGTTGAAGATCTCTGGCGACCGTTGGGTATTGGTAAGGAGAGTTGGGAATAGGCGCTGGAGGAGCCGTTGACGTCAGGAATGGCGGAGGCTGAGTGATCTGTTCAACGGGAGGTGGCGTAGCGCTGGTGCCGAAGTCGGTGATGGCAGGCGTACATTCACAGCCACCTAGAGAATAAAAGTCACTATCAAACTGTCCACTTCCTGTTCAGTGGCCACTAGGTTAGCTAAGGGGTACAAAAAGGTGATTTCCTTTCGATAGGCTTACTTTCCACCAAAAGATAGTCTTGTCCGAACAGCGAGCCAAACTTCCCGTTGGGGGCGGAAAACACAGCGTGAGGAACGTACTTTTGGCTGCAGTTGCCTCGTATGATGTTACACTGAGTCGTTCTACGGGAAAGAGAATCCTTCGTTCAACAAAAAAATGAAATTTTTTTGTGTTATTGATTTGAGAACTCGGAATAAACCCAACCACACTGTTTTCCCGAGTGGCTCGTATTTTCAGTGTTGTCAGCCGAGAGCGTGCGTCACTTGGAAAACATCGACAAGATCGTAATTAAAGTGGCGCACGCTTTGAGTTTTGGTGGCTGGAAATGTGCGCCACTTGGAAAGACCATCTGTGCTGTATGGATCTTAGACCGGCTTGACAGAACTTACATGCAAACGCGTTTGAAGACGGGTTGAACAAAGTCCGGGAAGTCCTGGATGATGGTGAAGGTCTGTTCGGAGATGGCGGACTGGCCGAACTGCGGGTAGGCTACTTCGGTGCGGACTGGACAGCAGCTGTCGGGGAGGATCTGGGCGGCGCATGCCTGGGAACAGCTGGGCTCGCTTCGGGCACTAGCTGCCCACAAGCTACTTCGTTCTCCGTTGTAGAGACGAGTGTTGTCGAGAAGAGACTGGAGAGTGGCTGAAGGACCTTGGGTGGAGGAGTCCAGCATTCGAGACTGGAGCTTCGGGTGCGGGTTGTGGTGGAGTGTGACGTTGGAGGCCGGAATGGAAGGGTCATTGTCGGACCGAGCGCGAACCTTGACGAAGCGTCCGGCACTAGAAAGCGTCGATGATAGTAAACGCATGGCCACACTACATAAAAGTGCACATATGTTAGAGAAGAAGGGAAGACAAGAACAGCCAACTGGAACGTCGGCAAACAGACTCGACCAGGTCGTTTCCATAAGTGACGCACTCTTTCGGGAAATCATAATAGAAAAGTGCGCCACTTGAAATCACGTTCTGGGGAATAATCCATTTGCGGTATACCTTTTTTTCGGCCGTTCGATTTCGGTTATTGAACTTCAAATATTCTGTCCCACAGAAATTATTCTGTTCAACAGAAATCCAACAGAAATTCTGGACAAAAAGGAAATCCTCTGGTGTCGTTTGGCCGGAGGGACTTACTGGTTGATTGGTTTGCCACTGGGGTCGACGATACAACGGGAGCGTCGGTCGACGGCATCGCCCCACCCAAAGGTCATAGTCTTCTGGCACTCCTTGGCTCTAGTTTCATTCTTCTTCTGGCACCGGGACGGATCCACCAGCAAAAATACAAGCACCAGAAATGCTCCTGTAGAAAAGGCCATCTTGAAGACCCCAGGTTCTATTCGAGCGAGTCAAGGGAAGGAGATTTAGAGCTGTTGGTGGCAGAAGATCCAGCTTCGCCTAACGAGAATTATGTAGCGAAGTGTGCTAAGGCTGGAAAAGTGAAAATAAAGACTATCTGGAATCGATGAAGAAATGGTGGAAAGGGTAGCATTTATATACTGTGGGCCAGTGTGTCCAGTCATTCTGGACGTATTCAACCTTATTGAATGAGGCGCTTGTCTTGGTGGTCAGAATTCAAAACGTCGGAAAGCGAAGTTGAGTAGGTTGTTGCCGATCGAAAGCATTGTGCTACGGATAAAGAGGGAAAGTTGTATACGGAAAAAACCAGGAAGTGGAGCTGCGCTCCGCACGATTCGTATTGAAGAACTCGTGCTGACCATTTTGAAAGGCCCATTGTCAGCCGTTTCCTTTCGTCCTTGAATGTAAGCAGGTTGCCTTTTGCCGTGCTTCCGTAGTAGCAGCCTTAAGAAATTGTGACTGTTCTGGGAGCTCAGCGAAGGAACTGGACAAGATCGTCTTTCAAAGTGGCGAACGCTCCAGCCAATAACGCTGAAAGCTTGAGCCACTTGGAAAACAATCTTGTCAAGATTGTTTGCCCAACTCACATACGTTGCTGTAGATTTTCGAACCCTTTATGAAAACACAGTATCAAGCTTGACGAAAACTACAGCAGCTTCCGAGGCTCGCAACACAAAAACCAGCTTGAACATTCGTCAAGATCTACTCGATATCAACCATCGCAAAGCCTCCCATAAACGAGACGCGAACAGTGACAGTAATCTAAAAACAGGAAAAATACGTCAATTAATGTTTAGAAACGAAGACTACTCGAGACGGTGTAAAAATATAGTATATGACAAAGGCGAAGAAAAAAGAGTGATAGATACGAAGCTAGCCACACACGCGCCCGCGATCGCTGAAACAGCAACAATAAAAATGAAAGCCTGCAGGAAAAAGGTCTTCGCGACACTCAGTGTATAAAAAGAAACCTCCGTCCCAACGCGAAAAGAAAAATTAATCATAGAATGATCTAAAGCACAAGCTTTTCTACCTGCCATCTCTAAAACGTCAGCAGTTCTTGGTTCTTGTCACTATCGACATTTTGACTCTGGTTCGTGTCAACATGCGCACTGTCCATTCTGCCTTCCTGCTGGCTGTCTTGCTTTTCGGGATGACCATTGAAGTTACCATCTCCAGTGGACGCCACGGCATTTTCCTCCTTCTTCTCCGTCTTGTCCGCCTTCACAGTTGTGGCCTTGCCAGCGGTCGTCGTTGAAGAGGTCTTGGATGAACTGGCTGTTGGCTTCTTGACGGCGGACTTGGCTTTTTCAGCCGTCCCATTCAAGCCTACAAACAGTAGTAAAGTGCAAAGATTAACAATACTTCCAACTACAATATTTGGGATGTCGACAATCAAACTCAACAAGATCGCTTTCCCAAGTGGCGCCTCCTACCAACCAATAACACTAAGACTGTGCGCCACCTGGGCGGACAAACCTGGCAAGATGGTTTTTCCAGCTGGTAAGACTGTTAACATGCGCCATTTCTGTGAAGTTTTTGTTTGGCAATCTCCCATTTTTATTTTCTAGTTCCCGTTTCTCGAAAAAAGGTTCCAGATCTATTTTAAACTCGAAGGTCCGAAGTAAAAAGAATGTTCGAATGCGCGAATAATAATTTTATATTACTTTTCATTGTCATTACCGGAAGTGGTGGTTGAAGTCTTGGAAGTGGTGCTCTTCCCTCCAGCCGCGCTTCTCGGTGTGGCAGGTATCGCCGGCTTCTTCATGGTGTCCCCAGCGGAAGGAGTCGTCGGCACAGCGGCCTTCCTGGTCCCTTCCGAAGCGGAAGGAGGAGGCGGCAGCTTGCTGGTGGATGACGGAGTGGGTCGAGCAGTCCGCGGCGTCGTACCCGCCGTCGTCGTCCGAGTGGAAGTAGCACCAGCCGTCCCCGACCGAGCGCTGGCTCCACTAGTCGTGGAAGCCGCCACTGCCGGAGCCGCTCTCGGCGTCTTCGGGGCTGATGGAGCAGTGCTAGTCGATAACTTACTGGGAGGTGTCGCCCGTTTGGTGCTGGTGGTACTTTCGGTACCGCTGGCGGGTTTCTTGGCGGCAGCAGCTGACTTGGTGCCACCAGCTACATTCTGGGCCGGGCTGGTGTCAATCGCACCCGAGCTGGACTCGTTACTGCTCGACTGGCCAACGCTCGTTTCTTTCGACTCCTTATGACTGACACTCAGCGGACTGGCTTTAGCCTTCGCTGGAGGTGGCCCTGTTCGGGCTGGGTGAACCGCCACCGCGCTACTTCGTGGTGTTGCTGGTATCGGCTTCTTCGCCACAGGTGAACCTGAAGAGACACAATCATTTGTCAATGCGGCACAGAAACTCCATGAAGCTCATTTTCCCACGTCGCGCGTGTCGTCAATGTTGTGGACAGAAAGCCTACGTCACCTGGAAAACGCTGCAGCTTTGGCTCCACAAAGTGGAGCACATCGACAGACTTATCTGCTGCATACTTGCGCTACTTCGGAAAACTAGTAATACTGTATCGTCAAGTGGCGCACGCTACAAGTGCTAATGTCCGTAGGTGTGCGCCACTTGGGGGAAACGATCTTGCCGAAATTCTCTCGTCCAAATCTCATCCGACGTACCTTCAGTTGGTGTCTTGTTGGTGCTGGTAGCTGGAGAAGCTGTCTTGTTGGGAGTCTTGGTTGTGCTAGTGGGTACAGTTCGCGGTGTGGCGATCGGCTTCTTTTCAGCCACCGTCTTGGGTGGAGTCCGTGGGACTTCAATGTTGCCTCCAGTGGACGATGGCGTCTTTTGCGGGGTAGTGCCGGTGGGTGTTTTACGAGCACTGGAGAGTAACGATGATGGTGGCTTGCTGTGGCTGGAAGCACTGGATGGTGTGGTGGTAGAGGAAGTGGCCGTGGTGGACTTGCTCGAGCTGGAGGGAGTACGCTTGGATGAGGCTGATGTGGGTGTAGCCGGGCTTTGTGGAGTCTTCTTGGTCGTGGTGGATGTGTTGGAAGAGGTCTTGGTGGGCGTCTTGGACGTCGATGTGGAGCTTGAGGTTAGGTGGAGAGCCGACTGGATGAAACCGACGGCGGTACCCAGACCGGCAGCGGCGGCCACGATGGCGCCTGTCACAATGTTCGTCCCTAGAGAACAGAACAATGTCATCCCAAATAATATAGTAAACCGAAGAGCCTAGCTTTCGTTCCAGCATATCACAAGATCTTTTGCTTGAATTTCAGATACTTTGAACGCATGTAAATAAACGCAATTGGATAGCCTTCCAAGTGGCGCACTCGTTCAGTCAACGACACCGAGAATGTGCACCACTTGCGACAAACTTGTCCATTTTGTATGCCGAGCTCCGATTCTCGATATTTAGAAACAAATTTAGCTGAGCTCTTGTGGAATGAACGCCGTTCCTTTAATCTTATGAACTGCATCCGGTAAATGTAATTTGCAGTTAAGCAAAATCACCTGGTTGGTCGGTCTGTTCGGTGGTGTTACCCGACGGCAATGGTGCGCTGCCACTATTGGGTTCCCCACTAACTTTCAAGTCGTTGAGCTTGGTTGTCAAGTCGTCAGGTTGGAGCGTGCTTTCGGCAACCGACACTGCGTTGGACTGGACAGTGGACTGCAACTCCGTCACACGCTGGTCGAAACTATCATCGTTTCGGTTCTGCTGGTTGGATTGGTCCTTCTGATGTGGGAAAGCGTCTTGGTCGGTCAGCAGCTGGTCATTCTGCGAACTGGACCTTTGCTGAAATTCTGCGTAATCCTATTGAGGAAAAAGAACCGAAAGACTATGTCAGTTTCTGATTTTTTGTGAAAATTCAGACCAGGGCAAGAAAGCTCAAGATCGCTTTTTTCAAGTGGCGCACAACTTCGGCCAACAACAATGGTAACGTCCGCCACTGAGGTAACAATCTTGTCGAGGTTTTTCCAAGCGGCGCACGCATTCGGCCAATAACACCACAACTTTGCGCCACTTGAAAAGCCTAATCTTGTCGAGTCTGCTTACGGAGCTGCTATTGGGTCCTTTCATTACATTCCTTCCTCATGGTTCAATCATACCTGCTCAAGTGATTTTTCTACTTTTTCCTCTTGCGCAGGCCTCCCAGCCTCCTCGTCGTTTCGACCGTGAACGTCATCCGGTTGCTCCGAGTGCTACAAAGTTCAATGTAAGCGACGGATGATGGCCTGCAAGGAAAAGAAGGGGCTCAAGCCCAACCTGGTGTTCGCCCTGAAAGCTGGTTTGTTCCTCGTCCTGCCCGTCGTGCGTGATGACAATGGGTCGTCCTTCCTCGTCGCGCGAAAACTCTCTGCGAACATCTTCGGTCGGTGTCACGCTCGCGGGCTTGTGCGAAGAAGGCGACGATGGCTGATCAAGACTCACAATTGCTTCGTCCAGAAAATTCAACGCCTGCCAAAGTCATCAAGGACTTTTGAACTTATTCTTCGGAAAATCGTTCCCAAATCCTCACCTGACTTTCCTCTTCGCGGTACTGGTTGACCGGTACCCGCTCAAAGTCCCAGTCGACTTCGGAGGCCGAGCGATCGTTGGGTGTTCCAAAGTCGCCCAGAACGCTAGAGTCCAGCGGTGTCGTGTCGAAAGGATTGTTATGTTGCGTCTCGTAATCGACCACAAAGTCAACATTAGTGTTGACGTCGACCAAGTCAGCAAAGTCATCGACATTGTCCGCCATCGGTGGCGTCACCGTCTCTCTCTGCTCGTCTCGCTGGGCTTGCAGCTTGCCAACAATCTCTTCGACGGGCTGGAGGAAGACCACCAGTACTGAAATGTTGTCCAGCGAACCTGACCGCTTGGCTTTGTCCGCCAGTTCCTTCGCTACGTCGTCAGGGTTGGTCGGGTTGCGCAGAAGAAACCTGTGAGAAACAAGCCCGCCATTAGCCCAAAAGCCGACATCTCACACGCGGACCATTCCTTGTCTCAGTCGCACTTGCATACAGAGTGTTGTCCACATTCCACAGAACTTTCGTATGCAGGTACACGAGATGGACTGTGTTTAGTTTCTTCACCGATGAAAAGCTTCGCGTTTTCACTCGTTCTCTCCACTGAACTCTCCGACATCAAGAAACCGCACTTTCAAAACAAAACGAGGATAAGTTTGGACTAGTGCTTCATACTAACCGGTTGGTGGTGTTCATGGCGTCTTCGGGAGTCAGTTCGTCCCACAAACCATCACAGGCCAAGATTAGGTAGTCTTCTGAGCCATCCAAGTTGATCGTTCGGATGTCAGGGTTTGACGTAACGAAGGGCTTGAACCCACTATCACCTACCACGAACGAACAACTATTATAATAATGATCGAAGACACCTATTTCGAATTTCCGTCGCTGGATTCATCTGTCACACACCTGCATACAGCAAACTCTGCATGTACCATGCCTCACGAGTGTGCGGGCGGATGGAATTTGTCAGGATGAAATTTGTCAAAATGACCTTTTCAAGTTCTTTTCAAATTAAGATTCCAATTGAATTTCGTACCTATGGCTCTTGTGACGGTGAGAACAGCTCCCACTCGCCAGCCTCCCTGGTTGAAAATCACAGTTCCGCCGTCGTCCTGCACCCGTTTCCTTTCCACCTGCAAGCAGCGATGAATGAGCACATGCTCCCCTGCTTTATCACGCTTCAACCAACACTCTAAATGAGGCTAATGATGTGGAAAAGACCTCATCAACCCCAACCCTCATACCTCGTTTTCTGCCGTGTGACGTGGCTCAACCAACTTGTCAGCATGGCGATTAACGATGATGGCCGCTTCCGAGTCGCCCACCCAGGCAATGTACAGCTTCTCCTCGTAGACGACCGACACCACTGCCGTCGTCCCACTGTAGTCCTTCTGTAAGAAACAATGGGAAGATTAGATGAAATCTTCCCGAACATTATTCACATACATTTTAAAATTTAGGACCTCGGCAAACAAACTAGACAAGAATGTTTTCCCAACTGGCGCACGTCTTCAGTCTTAATGGCTAGAAGCGTGCGCCACGTGGAAAAGACATCTTGTTTTCCTAGTGGCGCACACTATCAGCCAACAACACGAGAAACGTGCGCCACTTGAGAAAACGATCCTGTCGAGTCTGTTAGTCGAGTCCCCTTTTTGTCAATTTTCCCCTTTCACCAAATTCGAAAACTGTTCAATATCATTCCTGAATTTTTAGGATTCTCAGAATTCCCAAAAGTCATGTCGACACTATTTTCTTTGGAACTTTAAAGTCCGTGTTTCTTATTCGTTATTTCACCAGAATATTCAAACTAATTATTTCGAAGGAACAGGAAGTGAGACAACGTACATCGCGGCTGCCCTTCTTTTCGTACTGTTCGTCCGTGGCGACAAAGGCTTCCTTTAGGGCTTTCTCCATCTGGTCCGGGTAGTTGGGACTAGCACACAGTGAATGATGCAAATGTGCGGCGGCATAAGCAGCCGCCACCGCGCCAGCATGGCCATCGTAGACGGCGTAGAAGCTGACTGGAGACTTGATGCCCTACAAAGAAAAGCAACCATCACGCAAATAAACACACAGGCCAGTACACTTCACTGCATCTACACAAGAGGTGGACCTGCAACGTCAGCAAGAAAGTGAGCAAAAAATACAGCAAAAAAAACACACCTTGAGATCGACGATCGCCCGCAAATCGGGAATTATGACATGACGATCCTCCATTCCCGGCCGCTTATTCTTGATGGCGTAGGCTGAAACGCGATGAGGCGCCGCCATCGGCTCGAAGTGTGGCAAGTCTTCCTTCCACCGCGTCAACATCTCGTTGGCCTTCTGAACTGCATGTCCGTACAGATTCTTGGCGGATATCACTGAAAAAAGCCGTCATAACAGAATTAACCCGCACTCCAGACGAAGTCGCACATTATGTCAGGATTTCATACGGCAGCACCCATTAACACCATGACGCAATGCGCCATCAAAGTGTTCAGAGGAGTGTGTCAATAAATGAATCAAGCATCAAAGCAATGGCACACCTGCACCGTTGCCCGATTCCTTGTTGTTGCTCTCGCCATTGAGCGTCGTTCCGTTCTCGTCGTGACCATTAGTTCCATTCAGAGAGCTGAGCTGTTTCCAGGTTTCGTCCGTGTCGTTACTGTCCATAGCAGCCAGCTGTGGTAAGGGAGCTTCAAAGTCGGCCATATGAAAGTCATGGCTGTCTAAGACATTGTTGACGATGGCGCGTGCACAGGGAATGCAGTACTCCAATGGACAACCGCTGCAAAGAACAAGACCACTGATTAAAGATGTTCAACATCACCATTTGCATATCAAGTGGAGCTTGCAAGACAAGTCAGGCTATGCTCCGCTTTGCATGAGGAAACATGAAGAGTAGCTTGCTGAAGAGGAGACGACAGCTAATTTCCGCGCCCGACAGTACATCGAAAAACACGATGATTCTGATTGGTCAGAATCTCTTCATCATGCACCTGAACACATGACGTCAAAATAAACTCACAACTAGCCAGACGGATGTGACGTCATACTGATACACACACATGCACATGCACACCACGCCTTCTTATGCGCACAATAATAAACATCGTTGGTACGAAACCCCCAGAGGTAGATTCCGCAGGAGACACTCACAGATGAGTCAGGTAAAGTTGGATCCAGTAGATTAATTCGCTGGAACATTCGGCAGCAGTCCAGGAGCCTCGACCGTCCACCTTCTCATGCTTAGCCAGCTCACTAATGGCCTCCAATGGCGGCTTCAGCTCGTTGAGACTGCGCAGGAAGCGTCCCAGATGTTGACGGCTTGTATCAGGTCCATTGCTCTCCTCCATAGCTCTCTCAAAGTGGTGAAGCTCCGCTCAATCAGCACTCTGTAAAGAAACAAGGATATTGCCACAGTGTCGAGCTGGAGGCTACGTGAAGAGAGCAGAATCAAAGCCACATGTAGACAGATATATCTGAAAGGATGGATAATCTCTGGAATGATGCGCCACCGCTATGGATTTAGTCGTGCCCAATATAAACATGCCCCCCTTACTTCAATGTATCATCCAAAACTGGAGCACGTCGTGGGGATGAGTCAGAAATGACGAACTGCCCAAACAGCACCTAATTTACATCCTATAGATTCCTCGTAAAACAAAATAAATGGATGGGGAGATGCGGCGTTGCTTATGGACATGAAACAGTAACGATGTCTCGGTCGATTGATGATTGCCATTGATTAGTTGCAACCGCACGCCTCAGTGACCAAAGGCACAAGTCGCCCTGGGCCTGCGCCAGATACACGCTGTACAGGACCGTTTGTCGTAAACATGGATACCGAATGGAATGGCGGGCGGCACCCTACACTTTATCACAGGGCAAGGCAGCAATGGTGAATATTTAAGTATATCCAACAATCAAAATTATTCCCTTCTGCGGACTCAAAGCTGTGACCAGACAACACACCGGATGGATTATGGATGGCCTTATTAATCCGCAGAAGCAATAAAGCAGAAAGTTTCTTACAGGCAATGAGGTTTCCTGCTGACAGATCTTTGATCGTTTTCAGCAGCTGAAGATTGTTCATGTGCTTCGCGGATCGTAGAACCAGGTAGAATCTTTGGTGGATCCTTGAGTCGAGGACGCGACCCTGAAATTAGCATTCCTCAATCAGGCTAAATTGAATCCTAATTCTCCAGTTCCCCAGTCAAGATTGTTCACGTGCTTACTCTGTTCTCGGATCTACCCTGAATCTTAGGAGCAAACGATAAGCACAAATTCCAGCTGACCTGAATAATATTCTCTCGGCTCGTTCTAAACCTTGGGCCTGGCACTTGTACTTGGAACTTGTAATTGTAATTTTTATCTGTATTTTTTACTTGTGACTTGTAAAGATATGCAAAATTCTGTGAAAATGGGTGGCAAACTGATGAATGAAACATTTGGGATGCCGGTAGACAAAATGCGCAGGATCATTGTGTCAAGTGCCGCACGTTACCAGCCAGAACCGATGAAAATTTGCGCCACTGAGATAACGGTCGTGCACGCGCTGTTTTCCGGCGTCCCGTTTCAGGAACAAGTCGAGCAACTCTCACAGTGTTTCGTGCATGAGTCCATCCATCAGTAACAGAAGAAATTGAAACAGCGGCTTGTCTGCCATTCTGACGATGGAGCTATGTTCATCCTCTGCATTCGAAGCTGAAATGCCAGCACAAAGCTACATGAAAATCTTCTCCACAGTCTGGGCGAAAATCCTTGACTGTCCATGGAATAGGTTATAAAATATTATTATACGAATTGAACTTGACGTCGAAAGTATGGTATTCCGGTGCAATCAGTTTTGGCGCCAACCGGCAACTGCGAACGAGCATACTGTCGGGATGATGACACTCCCGTCAAAAAATTTTTGCCTAGGCATGCATTGGTTTCTTGCGCTATTCAGAGAGCAACTTCCAGACTGTCTACCAAAATTTGAACAACGTTTTCGGGTTAGTTTTCGATAACAACTGAGTAAGGCTCGCTGCTCGGCGCTATACTGTCACTGATGAAAATGATCTTGCTGTCCTACACAGAAATCTTACGAAAGATATGTCTGAAATATTCCAGTCCTCATAATATTTCAGCCCTTCTGAGAGTTTTGTTTATCGTCGATCAGGGAATCATGACAAGTGTGTATGAAACGTCCAAGGCGTTGTTCCTGGAACGGAAGGCCGGAAAAAAGCGCGTGTACGACCGTTATCTCAGTGGCGCATATTTTCATCGAGCTGGCTGGCAACGTGCGCCCCTTGCTACAAGGGTCCTGCACATTTTGTCTGCCGGCATCCCAGATTTTTCACAGAATTTTGCTTAACTTCACAAGTTACAGATTCATACTATAATTACAAGATTACAAGTACAAGTTCCAAGTACAAGTGGCGCCTATTCTTTCTCCTTTGTGTAAGAAAACGCTTTGCAAATTCTCATCGATTTTGTCATTAATCGCATGTGTAGCTATTTGCGCTCTTTCTTAGTTTGTTGTTTCGTGTACCTTTTCCCACTGAAGGCAAACGAAGTTTACATTTTCAGAACTTCGAAAGAAATGTCGGAGAAGATGACGTTTGGAGAAGCGTGGTCCAAGTTGACACCTCGACAGAAAGAAGATGCCGTCTAAACATGCCAAAGCAGTCTATTTGTAAGTATCCACACTGTCGTGCATGCTAAGACGTAGTCCTTCGTCGTCTGCGTCAGAGCGGTAGTACGTCTGAATGTTCCCGATAGTTAGGATCACACTCAAGAAGTTATACATAATTACTACCGATGTGAACATAGGATTATACTCACATTTTTTCCCTAGCGAACAGATGAGGGAATCGCTGGATGGTTTCGTTTCTGATCTTCAGACACTTACCGATCTGCTCAAGAACAACGCTGACGTGTTCTACAGATGCAGTAGAAAAAGTTAGATCGGCTGATGGCCGAAGCAGCTGCCATGGGACTACCTGAGGACGCTAATCTGCCCGAGGACGCTAATCTGCCCGAGGACGACAAGAGATTCCTATGCGAATTCGATGTAAAGAACTCGCCCCTGGCAAGTTGCCCACGCTCCATAAACGTCCCTCTCAGGCCGAAAACGGTCCTTAAACCGTCGGATCTCCTGCTGAAAAGAGAGTGGGGACCCACAAGTGTAGAGAGAATTTTGTAGTTAGGAGTTAACACCCTGGGTACCAAGCTTCTTGTGTCGGCAGATTACCAGCGTACTCACTGTGAGCACAGAACTTTGACTGGAAGAAGAGGGAAGGCGTACCCCAAATTAACCAATAGACAACTTTCAGAACTTCGAAATTGTTTAGAGTGACAGGCCGTAAAGGCCAACTTGGGAAGAGTAGCCCTGGCCGTTTTGATTTTTTTTCTGGACGCACCGATGACACCAAGTTTGTCCCAAGCCTAGTATCGGTAGAGAAAGCTCTCCTTGACGTTTCATTCTTTTTCTAAACAGATGGTAGGTATGTATCTCAAGCAAAGACATGAAACCTAAAATACCCCCGAAACTGCCCGAAATCGTAAGGATTTTGTGCAGCCTGCGGAAGTTGTACTGACCAGTGGTCATCAGCTGCGTTTCGGTGATAAGACCGCAGACCAGGCAAAGAAAAAAAAGGTTGATTCAAATCGAGAAAAATGGAAATTATGGGGAGCGAAAAAGTGCCGTTTTGTACTCACAATGAGTACGGTGATAATCAGGGTGTTAACGTACTCAACAAGATCGTTTTCCCAAGTGGCGCATGCCATCGATGTTGCAGGCTGGAAACATGTGTTACTTGGAGAAACAATCTTGCTGAGTTTGTTTTCCCAAGTGACGCAATCTTTGGTGGTATTACAGTAATATCAGCTGATTGTGTGCGCCACTTGCAAAACGATCGAGTGAGTTTGTCGGCTTTCCGAGTACGACTTTGTGGTAAAACGTACGTCGCCATAAGTCCTCCTCACGACAGGCCGTAAAACTCCGGTGATTGTGTTGATCTTGAAAGTGGATTACGAAGTTTCGCTTCCAAGATAAGCAGCCCTCATGAAGCTTATCTTGAAAGCGAAAACGGATTATTCTCTGCACACTAGACTCACAATTTCAAATTTTCATTTCTCAGCTGATCTCTGTCTACACAGTGCTTCACGTTGCGAGATACCTTTTCGCGTACGGGCTTCTTGATACCTATTAGTGTCGGGGATATCGGAAGACAGAGACTAGCCAGAGAGAAAACCATGAATTTTAACTTAGTCAGGAGGCAAAGTTTGCCTACAAACCTACCTCGCAAAACTCGCGCATTTCCGCTCCCGTTTCCGAGACTTTCGAAAAACGCATTTTTGCCTCACTCACGACTAATTTCCGTTGATCAAGCAAACTCAAATTTTAAATGAACCGTATGCGACATAAACAGCTCGTCGTGAGGAGGACTATAGTATGCTTTTATGGAAACTTCAACACTGCGAAAGAACCGAAGCGATAAAACTGAAATAATAAAAAAAGCAGCAAGAAGAACTTTGCTAGCACTGGTATTTTGAAAGTGAATCCGATGGCTAAACGCTGCTGACATCAAAGCAGACTTCCAAAAGACACTGTCGAAAATATCACAATATCCACAAAGCTATAATTTCGTAATACAAGACGAGTGTAGCGAAAGAAGCTGTTTATGAGCGAGAGGGGTAAATAAAATCATCTGGGACGAAAACTGCCTGGAAATGAAAGCATAGGGGAAGAGGTAAAGAAAGCATGTATAGCGCGCACAAGCTCTCCTGCAATTATCACAACTAAACTGGGCTCTCTTTCTTTGACTCAGATCCTCCGCGATCCAGCCATCCTTCCCTCCCGAACCAAATACTGACAAAAGTATCCAACACGCTAAACTATCCACAGAAAAAAAAATACTCCGAACAACAATCCACCCAGTCTCTTCCCCATCAGACAGATACACCCAAAATGCCATGAGCGCAAAAGCAAAACGTTAAAATCATCCGAGAGTCAAGTCAAGAAAATACTGCGTAACGAAAAACGAACGAAACACAGAGCGAACTGAAAGTGGCAGTTTAAGTGGGTTCATCCACGGCGGCGGCCGCGTTCTCACCAGACGTTTGCTGGCTCAACGCCATCAGCTTCTGCCGTACTTCGCGAATCTTCAGCTGAAGAACCGACTTAGAAGGAAAGAAATCTTCGTGGGCTTGTTGAAACGCCGTCGTCTTTTGCGCTGCAACCACAACCATCAGTCTAATCACAACCATCAGTAAACTATGGTCCACCAGAGTTACGACTGGACTTACTTGAAGGAAAGAAGGTCTTCTCTTCTTCAAAGAGCTGCATGACCAATTGACGACGTTGATCGAGCACTTTCCTCAACGAAGGACCATCTCCACCGGGTGTTCGTGGAGTTCGTGGAGACTCCATAATATTGCTGTCCAAATCTGGCGACACAGCTACTTCATCGGTGACCTTAACCTTATTGAATACTCATCCGGAAACAGAACTTACCGCCTCGGAGGAGATCGGCCATGGTGGCCAAGCTAAACGAGTTGCCGAAGAACATGTTGCCTTCTAGAGAGGCACTGGTAGGAGCAGCAGAGGACAGTGACGTGCTAGCACTGCCCGGTTCTCCGCCGTACTTGTTCTTGGGCGACAGCAAGCCATAGGTGGGTGACTCGCCTTCTCGTGACCGCTCATGGTGCGTCCCATACCGCTTCTTCCGGTAGCTTTCTACCAGCTCGTGAGCACTGGGCGTGTTGGCCAGCACCAGCGGCGAAAGACCCGCTTCGACCTGGCCAGGCTCAAACTGCGGAAGCTCTTTGAAACGCGTAGCGAAGTCGATCTGCGACAACACTCTGTAATCACAGCGACCGGTGTTAACTCATCGATAACCTGCATACAACTTCGCGTATTTATCGCCCTTCATCTGCGTATGCAGGTAAATGACGCATGTGTCGGCTACGTGCATCAACTACGTGCATACTCGACCCAGTTTGACATCAGCTGAGATAGTACGCAGGTGCGTACAATATTTCAGTGACGAACCTCGCCGAAGTATAGCACGAGAAACGCGAGAAATGTAGGCAGCGGAATGACACACATGCACAGATCGTTACTGCAGAGGAAGGTCGCACTCACTTCTCGCGTTGTCCGTCACCGGTTTTGCGGAAGAACTTCTGGCCTGAAGAGCTTGGTCGATCGACAGCGGGTGACAAGGGCTCGCCTTTATCCTCCTTATCTTCCGAGACGGACTTGCTCTCAGAGAGGCGTCCACGCTGTCCCGGAGCTTTGCCTAGCTGGGCTGGCGTAGGAGCTAGGGTGAAGGTGTGACCGACGGTGGGCGGTGACAGGAGACGGACAGTGCCTCCGCTGGATGCCCTTTGGGAAGCGACAGCCAACTCTGAGTACTCGGCTGACTTGGCCTGTCCTGACGCCAACTGGTAATATGAAGAGCTTTCACCCGGCTGTTTCGGGGTGCTCAGTGAGCTGGACGAAGTCTGGGCTGTGACTACCGAAATTCTGCAAGTCACACCGTGAAAATTACTACTGTCTCAAGATTTATGATATTTTCATGAATTTCGAAATACTTTCGAAAAACTTGACAAGAAATTTTCCGAAGCGATGCACGCTTTCGGTGTTATTAGCTGGAAAGTGCGTCACTTGAAGAAACGATCTTGTTGAGTTGTTTGTTTCAACTCTCAAGTGGCGCACGTTTCTGTTGTTGACAGCTGAAAGTATGCGCAACTTGGGAAAAAAAGACAAGATCGTTTTCCCAAGTGGCGCAAATTCCCGATGTTATTGGCTGGAAGCGCAATCCACTCGAAAAAAACGACTCTGAGTTCGTTTGCCTAGAATCCATTTCGATTATTCCTCTCAGCTATCGTGTGAGAAGCTGGTCCTAACTTTGTCGACTGGCTAAAACTTTGTACACCACTTCAGACATACATCACAAGCCTGAAGAGCCTGTAACTCGCTCGTGACGTACTGTACAAAGTTCTAGCCAGTGGACAAAGCTAGGAACAGCTCCTCGTACTGTTTACGCATCAAAAAGGGGCTTACTGTGATGGAAGGTCGCCTTGATCGGGCTTGTTGAAGTTTCCCCGTCCTTCGGGGGAGAACCTCAGAACCGAAGTGCTTCTAATCACCGACGGCGTCGGTGATGACAAACCGGAAGTCGATGGCGCACCGGCTGGCTCTTTACTCGTTCTCGGCAGATTCAGCCCCGTCTCACAGGACGCGCTGGCGAAACCCTGCGAGGATGGCGCGAAGTGGGCAGGAGGTGGTTGGCTGCTCACGGGCAGTTCGGGGATGCTGATGCAGACACCTTCGGACAGGCCAGCATTGTTGGCATCTGGCGGCGCCCAGTGAATAGGTTGAGTCGAGGTCTTGGTGGACTTGGAAAGGCCAGAGGTCGACGGAGTCAGCTTCTTCCGTTTGGCCGGACTACCGAGTCCGTAACCGGTAGAAGTGCTCATGATGGAGGAGTTGTCTTCCGACTGGGCGTCGGATGTACCCATTGGAGTGCCTTCTCGGCTCCCAGGAGCGGCGTTCGCTGTGGAAATATTATAATTTTCATAAATCAGCCAAGGGAATCGGAACCACAATTACGGTACGAGGTAAACGACATAATTCGGGCATAGTGGTGTTTCACTCGTAATTCGGGCATATTTTTTCTCAGCTTCTGCTGCGCGTAATGAACTGCTTCTTGTTTCCTGAGGTAGACTGATCCCTCTTCTCGAGTTTTAAATAGGTTTGAGAACGACAAAGCGTTGTGGATGACAGGAATTTGGCCTGGGAGGGAGGTGGATCTGTCCAATGTTAAAAGGCTTAATGTTGTATCAACAGGCGTACGATGAGAGACGAATCAAGCATTGACGATAATGCTCAAACGTTTTGCGTTGCCCGAATTATAGTGCAAAATCGGTATGCCAGAATTATGTCGTTTACCTCGTACACTTGCGACGTGGGCAACGAACTGAGCCACATCGAGAATACAACTGGCGCACATTTTTATTGTTATTGACTGAACATGTGCGCCGCTTAAGAGAACGATCCCGTTCGAACCATTCGCCCACGTCCCACAAAAGTTTTCCAAAAATACACAGCTCATCTTCAGAAAATTTTTTAAGATTTGAAAAAAGGTTGCAATTTGGAATATAAATCAATAATATATATTTTAAATATTTGATTGTTTAAAATGAAATCGATAGTAAGAACTTTTCTGAAAGTTTGTTCAGTGTTACCGTCGAAGATGCTACCTGATGGGGCATTCTTCATAGAAGATGAAGGACCAGCCGCGTCTTCCACCATTGTTGGACCGACGACTCTGTTCTTTTCGGCAACGTCACTTCCACTGGGAGGCTCGTGTTCACGATCATCAGCTCCAGCTTTGGCTTCGCCCTTCTTACCGGCAGTAGACATCGACTTCTTCCTCTCTTTGCTAGTCCACTTCCACTGGGGATGTGCCTTGAAGTGGGCGTCACGGATTTGAGCAGCCAGTTTCTGGTACTCCTTCTTACTGTCGGCATCCAACGAGTACCACCACTCGCTCAAGATCTTCGACACTGTCCGGTTGTCTTGGTTGGGATGCTTTTGATGGACCAAGGGCCGATGTCGCTTGCTGAAGATCATGAACGCGTTCATGGGTCGACGAATGTGCGCTGTAGAACAACAAACAAAAGATATTACTCCACGGAGGCCGGCAAAGGAAACATAAAAGGTTGCTAGCTCGAGTGATGCATGTTCCCAAGTTTGTTAGCTAGGAGTGTGCGCCATTCGGAAAGTTCGGCATAATTGCCACCCAAAGTGGTGCAAGTTATAGTAATACTGACTGGAAGCATGCGCAAGTTAAGATAACGATCTTATGCGTATTTGACCGGAAACTCTTCCGAAAAAAGATGTGTCTAGTGGACATTCTTTCTTCGCTTTCCTCGTTCCAGAACATTGTATGGTGTTTGAATGTTTCTCTTACCTCCTGACTGAATGAGATCCGCAGCCGGTGAAGCTACAACATCCCCAGGTGACGATGGAGTGGCGAAGACTTCGTCCTCCTCGTCGACCTCGTCTATTAGGACAGAAGAGGCCGCTACACTATGGGAAGAACTCATGACGGCTTGGTTGATGGTTCGCCGGACGCTGTTGTTATTTTGGTGATGCTGACTGTGAGCAGCGTCCATTGGCCTTCCGTTACTCCTTCCGTCGTCCACGACCAGTCCCCTGTCGTGGCCGTGGCTGTTATCGCCGTCATCGTTCCCGTCATCTTCGTCCCTTTCCCTGTTGTCATCTGCAAAATACCAAAACAAACAAGTTAAGCTTTTGAAGAAGCTACTTTCGGATCCGTAAAATCTGTAGAGTTTGCTCTGGATTTTGGAACTTCATCGCCAAATTCAGTATTCGAAAGCTCGGCACACAAACTCGACAAGACTGGCTTTCCAAGTGGTGCACATTACCAGTGTTTTCAGCAGCAAATTTCTATAAGTTTTGTTTTCAACTGGCGCACGACATTACTGTGACTGGCTGAAAGAGTGCGCCACTTGAAAAAGCGATCTTGTCGAGTTTGATTGCCGTTTTGTGTTGTTGTTGTTTATTCCGATTCAAATCAAACTTCTATCAAACGTTTTACCTTCATGCTTTTCGTGTGGTTCCTGGACAGGGTAACCACCGGGAAGGAACGGCACCAGTTGGTGCCAAAAATAGACTGGAATGGGTTTTTGTGCCAAGTCTGGACCTGAACCAGGTCTGCTGGCCACCTGCTGACCTGCATCCACCGTCGGCGCACTGACCATTACTCCGCCACTGCTCGGATGGACGGGCGGAGGATTGGGTCGACTGGCCGCGTAGATGACCACCGAAGCCGGTAAGCGACCCCGCGAATCGGGCTCGATGCTGACGCCGGGCCGCGGTCCTCCACCCTGTCCGTACATGGGCGGAAGGCTGTGTGGAGCCTCATTGTTGTTGTTATTCCAAGAGCCTGCAAAAATACCAGGTCAGCAAATCAGAGCTTGTGAAGTGCTTCAACACCAGTCGAAGCAATAATATCAATATCTGCCCTTTTTCTACGAAAACAGTTGACAAAACCGTGTACGGCCCCAACAAGTCAGAAATTATAATTGAAATTTCGTAGAAAATGGCCGTAAGATCGTCTTCCCAAGCAGTGCACGTCCTTGGCGTTATTGGAAGAAAGCGGGCGCCTCTTTGAAAATCGATCTTATCAAACTTTTTCACCGAGCTCCCATTCAGAGGCACTTTGCAATGAAGTAGCCTCTTTAGAAAACAATTGAAGGATAGTTTTGCAGTACCTGGCAGCTGAAGAGGTGCCTGGCCAGGTACCAAACCAAAGCCCGCACCAGCGGTGTTTTCCTGTGGCACCATCTGCATCGGTCGGATCAACAGCTGCGAACTGACAAACGGACTAGGTGCATTAGTCACCGAGTTGACCAGCACAGACTGCCGAGGCGCCAGCAGGTTAACGTCCATCACTGGTCCCAGACGCGGCGGTACTGCAGAGCCACAATGTAACCGATCGCTTCAACTGAACAACACATCATTGACGGTCTTCTTACCCGGCGACTGGTGAGACGTAGATGGATCGACCGGACTGGCAGCTCGCGAGGACATGCGGCTTCGTTGGGCTTGTACGGGATTCATCGTGCCAGCCACCGGTTCCGGGCCGTTCTGCGAGACGCTTCGAGAGCCCATGAAGTACTGCTTGAAGTCGGGGGTCGACTGGATACTGCCACCAGACACTTGTCGTTCCAAAACAGCGTTGGCCGGTGGCTGCCACGACAGCGACTCTGACCCTCGCGAAGCATTCTCCATGTCCCAGTCCATCTCGCTGCGAACTGAACTGGCACCTGAGGAATGCTTTACCCGCCCACCTAGAGTAAACAAAGAAAAAATACCGGAAAAAGTACGGAAAAAGTGACAAATGAAACGGCGGACATCAGCCACAACAGACTCCGCACCCACCTACATACCACCGAACATTAAGTTACCCGAAGCTAGAGTACGCAGGCGTGAGACTTCATGGGATCTCAAGCTGACGCTAGACTGTCCAAAGAGGAAAAAGGGAGACAGGCTCTAACAATATGGATTTCGTACCTAGTCCGTAGTAAAAGCCATTGGCTCCATGAGACGGCGAGCCAGCCGGAGTGGGACCCGACGAGGAAGACTTGCTCTGCATGGATAGATGTCGCGAGCAGAAGCCGCGTCGCTGCGACTCCTTGCTACAACCCTTCTCCGTACACAACTTCCGCCACTGCTTCCCGTTGAATTTCTTTCTTATACCGTTCGACAGGGAGATTACATCGCCCTTCAAGAACCCCACTACTCTAAGCGAATATTTCAGAAAGGATCACATATGACTTTTGGTACCTTTTTGTAACCTCGTGGCGATGGAGAGTTGACGGTACTGTTCAAATTGCACTCCGACGAAGCGTTGGAAGCACTGTTGTCCTGTTGACTAAGAAGGCCAAAGACGTTTGCGGGGTTCGACTCGGTCGAGTGCTGGGTCGAGTACAAGAGTTTACTGGCGGAGCGGGAAGGACCGGGTGTGGACGTGTTGGAGTTGTTGTTGTCGCCGAAGTCCGGCATCTTCAGCTCATCTTCGGACGAGTCACCTTCCTCGACGTCTACCACTTCCGCGCTACTCGGGTGTCGCGAAAAGTCAGGGCGAGGAAGTTGCAGAAATGCTGTGTCTTCGTACCTAAGAAAAGAATAAAAAAGAGACGTCTGGGCAAAACAGATTCACAGTCAACAAGATCACTAAACAAAGTGGCGCTCGCTTCTAGCTGGTAACACCAGAGCGGTGCGCCACTTGACAAACCAAACTCGATGAGTGGGTTCCTCCAAGTGGCGCTCGCTACCAGCCACTAGAACTAGAAGCGTACGCCACTTGGGAAAATGACCTTGTGGAGTTTCCTAGCCGAGGAGAATTATTTGTGTGTGACAGTCTCATTTTCTATCGAAGACACAGTGTTAAATTATTACCAGGGCGGTCGTAGAAGGCGAATGTGAACACGCGACACATCGACGTCTTTCTCTTCATCCCCAGCATTCTCCATCACGGCAATCTTGAAGACAGGTGGGCATTTGGTCAGGTCGCAGGAGAGGACGCGGCCTTGCACGAAGCTACGGTCTTTGGGAGCGAGACGAACACAAACGCGACTGCCCATTGGAATTTCATGGACTGCTGGACTGCGGTCACTAATAATTTGGCACCTAGCTTCCTCGGACAGGACATTGGGTACCCTCAAGGACTCACCGGGGAGAGTTTCTAATATGATTTCCATATCACTGCTCGGGCTGTCTACTGCATGGATGGTTCCTGGAACGTACGGAGAGCTGCTGGATTCTTCTTTCTTCGCCCGACGTACCAGAACGCGTTCTCCGACGTACTCCTCCAAATTGACCTACAACCAAAGGTCAGCATTACCATACACGTTGCTCAAAATGCACATATCGGAACTCGGAAAACCCGACACAAAGATTGTTTTTTCGACTGACGCGCGATCGCGGTATTTTTGGCTGGAGGCGTGCGAACTCACCAGGAAACGAACTTATCGAAACAGTTTTGCCACGATTTTGTGCCGCATACGTCCCATATCCCTTATCGCACCATTATCAACCAACGGCATCATAACACCACCTACCACGTGGTCTACCACCGTAACTACCCAGCCTCACTACCATCTGATCTGGCGTAGAATGAATCCTGACATTAACCGAATCGTGCAAACTCACGCATGACGTCATTCTACCCGTTGACAATTCGATTTGGGCTACCGAGCGACGTGCTTTCTAAGTGACGTCTAGCAAGCCCGTAGAATATATCTGTAATTACGCACTGCTTACCCGTAGACAAGTTCCCGATACTCGTTCCCCTCGCGCGGACGTTGTGTCAGGCGGCGAAGAACCATTCTCTTTATGATGGTGCCACGCCAAAAGTCTCCGTTTACGGTTAGATGTTTGCACGGAAGATGCCGTCGGCGGGGTTGGAGAGGACAAAGACGAAGTGGAAGGCAGTGCTGCATCCCGGTTATTGATCAGCTGTTCATTGTCTGCGAACAAAAACGACGGGTTGTTGTGACCCGGCCCTATCGACGGTGGAAGGCCTAGACTGTTCAGCGGCGAGGGTCCATTCAGTAGCGGATAGTGTTGATGGAGGAAAGCGCTGGTTGCCGATTTGGCCGGAGAGGAATTTTGTCGCTGAAGGAAATGCTCGACCTGCGTGTGTTCCGTCCGCGGCAAGGAGAAACGGTCCCGTTCGTCCAGACGTGACTCCGATGCGGGACTTGCGCTTTGGATGACAAAGGGGGATGTCCTGGCCATCTCTCCGGAAACCATCTGTAGGTTATTCAGGCAGGATCAATCAGAGCATGGCTGTGCTCGTCCAACCGCCTTTGCTCTTCGTGACGAATACGAGACAATGGATGCCTGTTGAGCTCGGTCCTGTCCTTGAAAGTCTTGCTACATAGTTGCAGGAGTAGATGGGGAAGATAGTGAGAGAAAAGGTGTCTGCATCGTGAAAGCGTGATCCCGAATGAAAAAAAGTTGAATGAAAATATTGAAGGTACGAAATGAACGAGGCGAAACGGTGAGCGACGAAGCTGAGGCAAAGAATCCAAATCGCCTCGACAAACTAGACTGTTATTTACTAAATCAAGCAGACAGTACGATTGATTATGGAAAGGTGAAGGAACCGCTTCGTCCAGTCATATGGCCCGCCTCGCATAAGCCTTTGCAGCTCAGCACAGCGTGTATAACCTTGTCAAACAAGAGAGAAAACAGCAGCGTAAATTTGTACGATAATCGTGATCGACTTTCTTGGCTGCTGCTTGTTAACGTCGTTGTGCACTCAGAATACGACGAACTTCCTCATACAAAACGCAAACTGGATTGCCAGGGCCTGGTACAGCGGCAAAGGTTAACTTACAACCGCTGATAAGTGTAAGCTTGAATGACGCAGTTCCGTCGCGAGCACTCTACCACGTACGGGTTTTACAATCACGCATTCCATTCTTGATCCGTTAATACCGCCGTCATTTCCCCGCGGGCTTCGTCAGCTTCATACCAAATACGCTTATTACCGGGCTGCGGAAAAAGTACTACACAAAGAGAGTAGGAAAACGCGTAGACCTGATTTCTGCAAGCAAGTTTACCGAAATCGAGTCCGCTCACAAAGACCGATAAAAGCTACGAACAAAACCGAACAATGCCTTACCTCGTCGTAAATCGCCCGTGAGCTCTTCGAGACATACTTTTGCTTTCTACCATTGTCCTCCAAAAGGAAATCTAGTTCGTTCGAGCAGTCACAAATCTGCGGCGAACCATATTGCTCGACGAACCAAAATTATTGTATCAAACTACACTAGATGCATTCGTTCGAATTTTTAAATATCGTTTAAGATCGTGACTTGACTCGTTGGATTCATACACTACAAAGTTTTGTCAAGTACCAGAATATTTAAGATACGGAGCGAATTCAGAGACCATACACCGATATAATTATACTGACCAATACTCCGCGGGTCGCTTGAACAGTCCATCGATGCTGTAGGACCGGCTCCTCGAAGGACTATAATTACATCTGAGCTTCCGGCTGCAAAAGATTACGTGAGAAAAACTGTCAAGAGATCGAAGGGAGAATCACAGAAAGGACACATTACCTCGCGGTTTCCGGCTGTTGATGACGGTATCCGGCCTCGACATCCCGTTGGCCTTTACTGAGGCGGAAGCCGCACGGGTGTCATGAGCGACGGGAATAGCTTTACTATTCAATCGAGCTTCGGCTCGGTAAGAAAGAGTAAATGTCCAAAATATGATCATAAAAAGAGCAAGCGGCAAGAAAATGCGCTTCGCCATTTGTAGTCTTGCCGTCTGGCTTTCGGTTCTTGGGCCTCCTCGTCGGACACCAGTCTATGCCGTAGACCAGTTGTCTACCTTCCATAAAACTATGTTGCAGAACGAAACCTGCAATCAGTCTCAAGCTAAGTCCCGAATCACTGAAGTCATCAACCAAAAATCTACTCGATTAGAAAACGTAAAACACAATCCGAGAGCTCGGCAAATACTGTATTTGCACAAGATACTTCTCCAAGTGACGCACGTCAGCAACGTTATTAGGTTAGAGCGTGCGCCAGCTGGAAAAACGATCATGCCGAATTTTTTTGCTGAGCTCCCAGGAGCTTCCATTTTACTTTGAACGTAAAATTCACCCCTTTCACGCCACAGAGTAAGATTAGCGCATCTAAACATACCAGTTTCGTTCAGCCGAACTATCCTGGCTCCACTATGCATGCATGCACAAGCCAGAAGAGTGTCGTCTTCCGGGCTAGCCTTGATCCTCCATACGCCACCTCCCAGTTTCAGCGTAGCGCTCGCCGATTTCAGCATCCGTTTGTCCCAGGAACGAATATGCTCGTCATAACTAACACGACAAAAAAACCGTACAAACCACTACCTTGTAAATCTGGTAGTTCTTCAATAACTCACCTGCCAGTTATCAAGGTATTCTCCATCGAGCTCGAACTCACCACACTCGTCACACCGGCGTCATGTCCCTTCACAGTCACCACCGCAGAATCACTTCGCAAGTCATGCATCTTCAAGAAACTGTCATCGGCTCCTGTAAACAAAAATCCAAAAAGTCGACTATCTGCCTTCGCGGAAGGAGCACAAAATCAAGCCTTACCACTGTAAAGAACGTCATTGTTTTTACAGTCCCAGCAAACACTCCATACTTCGTACTCATGGACATTGTCCTTGTGGTTCGATACGCCGAAAGAGTGCTCGCCTTTCTTTATGAGAGACACTCCACCCTTCGAGTCTGATACTGCCATGCGGGAATCTGCAAAGATACCGTCCGTTGAAAATAACGTAGAGACGGAAATAAGTCAGAATCGAACAGGCGGAGCGCAACCATGCGCTGGCGCACACATTCCACACAGCCGCAGGCATGCGCTGCGCATGACGTCATCATCTGAGCCCAATAGCAAGTTTTCACGAGAAACACATATACAGGAACGCTTCTAAATTTTCCAGCTTACCTTACCGTCTGACCAAGCTCCGGCCAAACACAGTCCTTCCGACACGACTGAAACGTTTTGCTGAACCTCTGCGAAGCTTTTGTCGATCTGGTCTTCGTGAAGATTAAGTCGGAAGGAGTTAGAGAGACCGAGGAAACTGACAGTGCCATCGGCCAGCATGACGGAAGCGAGATTGTCTTTCACTTGAATGTCAAGAATACCAGATGTAGGTGTCATTGACTGAAGTAAACCTACCTCACCGTCATTTCCATGAGTGAAGTGCAAAACGTTTCCCAAGCGATGTTCTTCGGAGGTGTTAGTGGACTTGTCTTGCAACTGGTAGGTGCCACAGAGTAGACTTCCGTCCGGCAGATATGAACAGCACGCGGCGTACGATCCCGTGTCCATGGAGCTTCTGTGCATGATCTCCATCTTCCTGCAAAACTTGATTGCCTGAACGATTCTGCAGCAGTGGAGAACTGACGGAATTTGCGAAGCAAGCGAAGGATAAACCGATAAAGCGGGAGAGGAGACAGTCTAGACTCCCGAGTCCCGAGAAATTAAACTGTTCAACCAGCTGGTCAGAGGCAGGAGGACGCGCCGTCGACAGGCACGGCCATGACGGCCAGTGATTTCTTATCAAGGCCGTGCTCAGAGGTGGTTGATACACGAAAAGTTTATATGATCGAGAGGTCTTCGTTCGAATTTCCAGATATTACGGTGTGCGAGAGCAGCTATATATACTGAAAAGTTTGGTGGCACAAGGAACAACCATCAACCATTATTACAAGTTACATACACGGTAATAGGAATAGCCACCTGACCGCCGGTGCTGCTGGTCGCCACCACAGTGGGGGAGTAAACACCGGGGCTCAGCGTGCCAACTGTAGTAATACTCCCGCTATTGCTAACCGTAAAAAAGTTGCTCATTTGACCGATAGAGTAAGAAGCTGCGTTGTTGGCAACGACGCTTCCTACTGTCGAGGAACCTGTGCAAGATGTTAGCGTGAAAGAATAGAAAGGCTGGTTGAATCGCGGCAGGTTTATATTCACTC
This sequence comes from Ramazzottius varieornatus, assembly GCA_001949185.1. Taxonomy (NCBI): domain Eukaryota; kingdom Metazoa; phylum Tardigrada; class Eutardigrada; order Parachela; family Ramazzottiidae; genus Ramazzottius; species Ramazzottius varieornatus. The sequence continues at coordinate 120,086 of BDGG01000017.1, read as the reverse complement.
CAGTGCTGCCGCCTGTACCGCTACATGTAACTGTAACCGTAACAGGAACACCGGCTTGTAAATTGCCATTGGCGTACGCGGTAACAGTGTATGTGCCTGCCGCTACGGCGGTATTGAGCGTGATCTGGCCGGTGTTGGAAATGGAGAACTGAGAGGTCGAACCAGAGTCCAGTTGGTATGAGCCGCCGGCACCGCTGGCAGTTACTGTACCGACAGCTGTACCGGCTGTGCAAGTCGGGGTGGTGAACGCGTACGACGGCTGAAGAAAAGACCCCGTGCCTGTTCCTGTGGCGGAACAGGCAGCTGTCACGGTTACGGGTACCGCAGGGGAAGCCCCGGTGGCGGAGTAGGCGGTAACGTAGAAGGTAGCGGAGGTACCAGTGGTCAGCTGATTGTTGGCGGTGATGGCACCGGACGATGAGATGGTGAACTGACCTGTGTTTCCGCTACTGATCACGTAACTGGTGGCTCCAGTGGCAGAAACAGTACCCACTGTAGAGCCCGATGCGCAGTTGGTGGCGGTGAACGTGTAGGAGGGTTGAGTGAATTGTCCGGTGGTGGTGGACGAGCCACCGGTACCAGGAATGGTGTTGGCGAAATTACAGAAGAAGAGTCCAGGAGAACAAGAAATTGGGCCGTTATTTGTGGCGATTCCGCTGCAGGTGACGGTCACGGGCACTGACACGACGCCATTGGACGTGGCGGCCACCACGTTGAAGGTGAAGGTGGACTGGGCGACTGGGACCGTGGTCATTGTGATCTGGCCGGTCAGGTAGTCCACACGGACGTACATGCCGTAGACAGAGGCCGGGTCCAGGGTGTAGCCGAGAGGCTGGCCGTTGGACGTGGCGGAAACAGTGCCGACGCTGGTGCCTGGACCACAGTTGGAGAGAGAGAACTGGTAGGATTGTTGGTTGAACGTTTGGCGCTTGGAAAGGGCATGGAAGGAGGAACTCTGTGTCCGACACTTCACTCCCGAAATGGCGACGGAAAATAGTATGACCAGGGAAGAAGGCGGTAGAGCCATTGTACTAGGGAGACGCTTCAAGTGCATTCAGTTTCCGCAGAATTGAAGAGATTAAGATTAAAAAGAGTCCCTGGTATCGACGATGTGTAAGTTAGAAATGACGGTAATCGACGTTTCTCATTGTAGTTGTAGACTGATGGTTACTGCTGCTGATGTCGATAGCCAGAGAATAATATGAACTTGGCCATGGCCTTGGAGTATCATCTTATTCTTCTGGTCAGCAATTGGCACTTCCGGTAACGTTTAGCAACAAAGAAAACAGACTTTATGCTGATATCAGCGTCTACTTAACACCACCATTGTCCGGTCCATTAAAGCATCGTGGTGACGTAATATCAAGAGTACAGTACCGTTCTCTGAATGAAACCTATCGATGCAATTAAACTTTCCACACAAGCCAAGTTAACAGTACAATAAGTGTTAAATTTAGAAGCGATAGAGGGCTCAGCGCTAGCGGAAGAGATGTTACAGTTATCGTCTTTTCAGGTTTGTTCTAGCTAAAGAACCGAGAAGCAACCAAAACGACCCACTACTTCGTCAGATCCGACGATGACAAGTTGGCCATGCGATTTTGCATTGACAAGTCCGCTATATTCTCCTCGTAATGATAGCTTGCCGTCTATAGTCGATTAAACATTTGGACAAACAAACGTTTTGCTTCTTTTGGATGCGTCCAACGAGCTGATGGATGGCAGTAACTGACATCACAACTCGAAAAGCCCAGTTTACACTCACAGCTTTCAAAAGCTCTAAAGCTTTCTGGATCTAATGCAGAAGGAGATTGGAGTGAGGGCTTCCGCGATGAAGGTGGAACTGATGGTGGACTCAACCAGCGAACGTGAGGAAGAAGTCGTCGAGACCGGCCGCAGCACCAGGGCTTTGGCCAATGCCCCTATAGAGTGGCATTGCTTTGGCTTTCCTTCTGGTAAGCAGGCTCTGGCTTGGCTAGCCGGTTTCGGTTGGCAAAGTTTCCCTTCAAGTTAAAAAAGGCATTCATCGGGTGTACTCGCACCACCGATGTCACAATGGTTTCCAGCCAGCCTTTCAGAGGTGCTGCTTACCTTGCTGGAAACTTGACATCCAGACGTACATTCTGCTTCGCTAAGCACGGGAATCTTTTTGTTCTTAATCGTGTAGCCGCCGCCGGAAGCTCAGTCTTGTTTGTCTTGTGTTGAGATACGGAGATGTTGAAACTTTGCAGGGTTCGATTCGAGATCGGTACGCTCTGCGATCGTCGATCTGATGTGAATGAGAAGGAGGCGGCATGAAAAAAGGTCATGATTACTGGATGTAGGAGCGCGCTTCTGGCCCGCGGTCTGTCTCGTAAAAATGGAGTAGATGGGTCAACCGCTGTGGTTTCACCAGCGATACCACTGCATCGCCCTTGAGATATTGAATGATTTGTTGCTGCACGGTGTAATTATATATAACGCCTGTGGTTAGCCAGACATGAAAGTATGGCTAGTCCGAGATAAGTTTCATGAAATCGTCCTGCATTTCGAACGAGTGACGGATAAAAGTATCAAAACTGTACCTGCCACGCAAGAGAAAACGCAGCGGCAGGGCCTGACTTTCTTTTTATTGGTTGGCGGGTCGTTATGACGTCACTTGATGGCCTTCCGTCCAGGCTTAATCTGGCGATTAGATCTGGAGCGCCAAAGCTTCTTCGTGGAGACCAGCTCACCCACAGGCCAATATTAATCAATGGGGTCGACTGTAAACATGTACCGACCTTTTTAAACATTCTGCGCCGGTTTACATTCGAAATGACTGACAGAATGGGACCGTGTAGATGAATACTCATCTTTCTACCCTACACATAGCTGTTTTGATTTTTGAATACTTGATTACCACTTTCAATTTTATTTTGCAAAACCTTTTCGAAATCACCTCATCTGTCTGCGTTGCTTGCAGCAAGAGAAATGATGTTAGGGAAGAGGCCTCTTTCCGACCGAACATATTACATATGTCCTGCAGGCAGAAAGCAGACGACCACCTAGCTTTCCCGAAATACCCTTTTTCGCTTTCAATCATATGGCATGTTCCACAGAGCCTAAGAGATTGCTCGGCGTGATGTTTGTGGTAGTCTACTTTTGCGCGGTTCGGATCATCCTTGCAATATGGATGAAATGTAGGCGACCAGTTAGTCAGGGCGTCGCCTACACTTACCCTTGTACCTCACCTCATGTGGGCGCTGGCTGGAACTGGCAACTCCTTCAGCAGCTACTTCGGCAATAACGTCCAGTCCCGCTCCTTCTACAAAATTGATAATGCCTATTTAACCTGGAGCTAGGCTTTCTCCCAAGGTCCAAGTTCATAATCCGTACCGCCTATAAAAGTTCTTTGGTAATTCCACTACCTTCTCTCATTCCAACCCTTCGCGTCTTGCACCATCGCTAACCCTTCCCAGTATCAAATCGTGTCGTTTGCCGAAGTTCCTCCACTTTCTGTCACAGATTTTCCATAGGGTTACCCCTTTAATTTTGCGCTTTGTTCTTCAAAATTGGCCGGAAAGCTCTTTCCTTCGGTCTTTAAAATGAACAGTAAGGATGATGCCATTTGCCTTTGCATCACATCTATTTCCTGTGCAACTATTAATTGTCTCTAATATCTTCACGCACTTTCTAGAATCTACGGTCCTTCGGACACTGGTTGTCTATTGTGTGATGTGTCAGACTGTTCAATGTCGTTCACTAGCGAAGCATTTGGATACGCTACCGATCGACACGCCCTGTGGTCAACGATGCGCCCGCAGCTGCAACAGTTTGTGCGGAACACCACACTATTACCGCTGCTGTGCCGGCCTCTACACTAGTAAGAAAACCGTCCTTACTTTCATACCTCCATTTTTCATCCTCATTTATTTACTCGTTTAGAGCGCTCTATACCGGAGATATCATCACACGGAACTGAACTATTCCTACGCGGTCCCGCGAGGAATGGTCCGGTAAGGATTTTCAGACCTCCATCTCTCCTCAGCGCAAGATAATCGTTCTGGGTACCAAAATACTCCCTCTTGTCCCCGGCAGAAGCTTTGATGTGATACTGACCTTTCTGATCTCATGATCAATTGCTTGCTCGCACCTCGAGTCGACGTCACTTGATGTAACTGATATGCTTTTGTACAGCAATGGATGGTTGCGTCCCCGCTCTTTTTTTCACCTGTCATGCGTGAAAAATAAAGCAAAAGCAAAACCCAAGGTCGAACCAAAGGTTGGATTTGTTAATCGAGCATAAGTAGATTGAAGTTTAGATGGGAGGTTCCTCGACCCACCAAATTCATGCAACATTTAATAGAAGATACAAACATGGAGCCATTCTGTTCATTCTGGACAAATGAGGCTCAGGAAAAAACTTCCTCTGTGTGAGTTCACTGATATTTCCGATCAGGACTTTTTGCTACTCCACCGTCGTTTTCACTTTTTCCTATGCCAATTTTTAGCGATGGGGCAGGGAGATTCCTGGTTGCAAACTCATCTACCAACCCAAAGGACAGAAATGGCTGAGATTTACCAATTATGTTGGGTCACTTGGTCTTCTGGGACGAGTTCCCGACTCGTCCATCGTAACAATATGACCACCTTTCGGAGATTGTATTCGTTTGTTGAGTGTCCCCGACTAAGAACTGAGAGTCCTCATTCTAATTATGAAGCGGCTATTAAGAGTGCGTCGCAAGATCCGCATTTGGGAGGCCGACAAACATCCCAGGGACGATCGTTATCTCGATTGACGCACTTTACCGATCGATAAGCAGAGGAACTGCGCTACTTCCGGAGATTATCAACTGGCTTCTCGTCATTCTTTTACTCACTCTGTTTTATCGGAGACTGTATCTGTTTTTTGCAGTGTGTGTCCGTTCGAAAGCATCACATCAGGCGGTTGCAAATGTTATGACGGTTGCTTCAGACTCTCGAGTCCTGACGTTGGTGAGGGAGTTCTGTCGGGTGATCAAGCCAAAAAGTGACTGTTGGCCGTCATGCGGGTAATATACATAGAAACGAGGCATGTTCATGCTGGACTTATTGCATTCGGCACTTCTATAATTATCAGCAAATGTTATACTGATAAGCTTGATCTTTGGAAATTCGCCACATGCAAGACAGTGAAGGGCGGGTTCCGCGTACGACACGAATAACGTGAATAAAATTAATTACTTCCTGTCTCGGTGAGCTCGCTCGGGTTAAGGTCGTATCAGTAACGAATAAAAGTGCATGAACACCCTAGAAATGTAAGGGACGTTTCCTGCTCGTATTTCCAACTCTCCATACTCGGAAATAAACCTGATGATCATGAGCCAGGGCCTCAGTCAATCCTGTTGACGACAGTCGTATGTAATGTAAGCAAGCTGCGCGTCATTTTCCCGGCCCTCTCCATTTTCCTGGCCCTATGCATAAGATGTTGTCATCTTGACCTGCAGTGAGGGTCGAAGCTTTGTTGATGCGCTTTTGGATCGAGCTCACCGGCCCACTTGCGTAGAGTCACAACAAACGCAAAACAAAAACACGAAAGTGCTCTTGCCAGTTACCGACGACTGTCTTCTACCTATCCTCACACTGATCGATCTATAGATAGGTTTTGCTTTAAGGTCGTATTCAGCAGTAAAACAGTAGTTTAAATATGACTGTCGGCCAACACTTTGCCGCCATGTAGATCTGCAGTATGAGGTAAAGGTTGTAAACTCAGCCACCTCATACCGGGTTTGTAAAGTCAGCCACGGCTGTAGCGTCTATCGCTTGATTGACTATTTGATTGTCAGTCTTGGCTTTTTAACATGAGATTTCATCGTTCTTTTAATTGCGGATCTCTCGGATTCTCTGACTCGTCGTCTTGACTGTGGCTAACACCATTCGACAGCTCGTTATTTTATCTATCGATCTATCCTTAAAAGTTTGGGATTGAGTAGTAGAGAACAGGCGAACTTAGACGGCTAACTTTACAACCTTTCCCTCGTACTCGTTATCACTTTTGATAACCTCGTATCTTTCGATTTCGTAAAGCTAGTGCGCTACTGACTGCATTTCGTCTCGTATCCTTTCTACAGTCTGGGCACGAGTGACTCGTTGACGTAATTTTTGTCTATCATAGCATTTCGTTTAGTCAGTTCTCCCACCATACCTGGATTCGTATTCCCAACGGCCGCAACATCAGTTTACAGTGAAACCTGCTCTCACTGAAGAATGAAACGAATTTTGATGCTACCGTTTGCTGGTTTGGGCTGCATTATCCCAGCACTGGAATTCGCCAAAAGGCTAACGTCGTCTCATCAAGTAACGCTGGCAGTCCAAGCCAGCTTTGCAGCTTTAGTGGAAGAACGTCTGGTCCGTGCACCTTTGCATAATATCAGGTTGCACGTCATGGACGCCATCGATATAGGACCACCCACTCCCTCACCTTATCACAATAATCAACCCTTTCCCTTCAACACCAACCGCGACCAGGGGGCGGCTGCCATCAGGAACCTTCTCAAGGAAACCTTTACCGGCTTTTGTGCCTGCACCGGCCACTGTGTCAAGGACAAGCATGCACAGTTCGATGTTATCATTTCCGACGTTTTCTGGGGTGTAGAACCGGTCCGGTTCGCCGCTTCTCACCATATACCGGCTTACTACTTTTGTACGGGCAATGCCGGTCAGCTGTTGATGATGATCGCTGTGCAAGAAGATACACCGGCTACGAATGTCCAGTCTGATAAATTTTTCTGGAAGGTAAAGCCAAGGACGGAAGCAAGGCCGCCAGACATAATTTGCAAGATCGCTTTCTTTAGGTGACGCACGTTCACGGTGCCGATGGCTGAGACAGTGCGCCACTTTGATGCTCTGTTAGATTCCTTACTCGAGTGGCGCACCGCCATGTTGTCACTGACCAGCAGCGTGCGCCACTTCAACTGACGATCGTGTGCGTTTCGTTTGTCGGCCTCCCAAATATCGCTCCACAACATCATGATTCCTTATGTTGCGGCAGGTACCGGGAGAAGGGCAGAAGTCCTTGGAGTATGTACCGGGGACCTTTAAAGACACCTTACTGGAAGGGAAGCGTGGTCTGCCTTACGTGCGCGGTGTCGTTTGCAATTCCATACGGGAAATAGATGAAGCCTACCTCCGCAGTCTCGAGAGCTATGATGAAATGCAGAGCGTGAAGATGTGGCTTCCTGGCCCACTTCTGCCTGAAACCAACACAAGGGAGGACGAAAGTGAGGCCGTCGTCGAACAAGTCACAAAATGGCTTGACAAGCAGCCCGAGCAGTCCGTTGTGTACTTCTCTTTTGGTTCACACATCCCAACCAAATCTGAACAAGCTCAAGAAATTCTCGATGCCTTATTGTCTCTAGGAAAACCTTTTATTTGGTCCTTGAACGCGGCTAGTTTTGAAGGACTTCCCGAAGAATATAGGGTGGACATGAGGAGGCATCCTGAGTTGATATCTGGCATGAATTTCCTTATTCTTTCTTGGACACCACAGACCGTAATTCTCGGGCATGAAGCGACAGCGGTGTTTGTCAGCCACTGTGGATGGAATAGCACACTGGAAGCTTTGACGATGGGTGTACCGGTGGTTGGGTGGCCTTTCGTCACGGACCAAAAAGCCGACGCGGAATTATTGGAAAGCATGGCCATGGGCGTGGTGCTGCCGGGTACGGGCTTCCACGCACAGCGAACTATCCCCGTTGCCGAGATTGTTCATAACGTGAAGATGGTCGCAGGATGGAACGAAGAGAGTGGGGAAGATAAGGAGTCGACCTACGGCAAAGCAGCTCAAAAATGGAAGAGCGTTATTGCAGAGGCTAGAAAACCTGATGGAAGTTCGCAACGAGATTTGACAAACTTTCTGCAAGACCTGCAGTCTTTTTGAGCATCACATTATTTCAAATCGCAAATCTATTTTTCGCCAGAATTTAGAACGACGACGACCGATGATAAAACATATGTTTTGAGTAGGAGAAAACCTCTCCAGAAATGAAAAGCAAACAAAATAAACTAACTGATAATATCACATTTGGTAGATCAAAGGAAGACGCTGCTTATGAAATGTACCATCGATAAGTACGAAACCGCTCAGTATCTTGGGTCGGCGCTGGTCCGTACGTCGGGTCCTTGTAAGCCGTTGTACTTCACCACAGTAACGGTCTTGACAAGGCGGTGTCCCACCTTGACATTGCGATAGCCCTTGTAAGTTCGAAGGTAAATCTTGGCGTCCCTAAGTCGTTTCTCCATAGCTATCTTGTGCTCCTACAATGCAAGGTGATCAGCGGCCAGCTATCCGGATCACCAGGCAGTAAAGCCTTCCCATGGATTTAATACTTACCCATGGATTTAATACTTACGAGGTGCTTCTTTTGGTCGGCCTGATGATCGTACGCGGTCCTCGACCGGAGTAGTGTTTCGAACAGCCAAAAGTTATCGCGCATAATGTTGGTTTGTTGCCATCGTTGCTTTACTTTCCACTTGCTATAAACCATCCAGACAGTAAATTCTCAGACATAGCTAGTACTGTACATATCAAAAAAGGTTGAAGTGAAGTCTAACGCGACGTACCTGACGTATTTCCCCATCGTTTGTGGCGGACCGGTGTCGACAGCTGCGCAAAGAATTTTCGCAAGTCAGACTTTCAGTCTTTACGTATACACTCAAGAGTACAGTATAACACCCCCTTAGGCTTGAGGGGTGATATTGCTTCCGAGTTGGAACTACGCTACCTCCTCTTCGGTTGCGGACAATTTTGTGTACGCGAGCTCGATGAGCTTCGATGTAGGCGGCGTGGTTCAACATCGGGTCCTGGACTTTGTTGTATTCGACGTAGCGAGCGACTTCGTTGACAGAAGATACGGCTTTTGCTGGATAGTCCACTATGCGCCCCGAAGTGGGCGATACCCTTCTCTGTACAAAGATAACCGCTGAAAATCATACCGGAAGGAAATGTGGTTGTTTTGGTCTATGAACTGACATGTGGGTGAGCAAATTTGCGACGCATCCAAGCGTTGGGTTTCCGCATGATATACATCTCTGGTGCAACAGATGACGAGGGGATCATCATCGGTATAACCGTGTCCCTCTTGGGTTTAAGTAGCTTGGGTTTCGGTTGTGGCTCTTCGCTGGCTTGTTGAGCGCGGAAGCGAGCAGCTTCTTTTTCTCTCTCCAACTCATTCATGAAGAGCGAGCTTTGACAGTCGCGGGCATGCTTGTGCTTGGAAGCGGTCTGTGATCGCATGCTCTGGCTGGAAGAGACATGACTCAGGTTGGAGGAGACGTCGTCTAGTTTTTGATGGGGGTATTGGGGATTAGCCTGCGTCGATGGTTTCGTCGACCCATTTTGACTGGTATTTGGTAGAACATTGACTCCGTGCTGGGACGAGACGTTATGACTGAAAGAGGTATGACTGGAAGTCGAGGCAGCGTTGTTCAGCATTGGGTCGGAGAATTGAGCACTGGAGTATGTTGGAGTTCTTGGGCGCCCTTTTTGACCGGTGCTGGATGGATTACTCGATACGACAACCGGTTCGTCGCTCGGCCCAGTTGAAACCGACTGATTCTCCATCTATCCAAATACAGACACAGAATGGAAGCTGAAAATCAAAATCGAGTTTCTGATGGGTTTGTAGAAAGGAGTAAACTGAGATGATAAGATCAGATGAATTTGCCAGCAACGTGACGTTTAGCTTGTTGAATTATTACAGGTCTGGCGGCATCCGGTGAACCTTGACAAATCTCCATAGCTGCTTACGAAAGGTCACCTTTACTTGGCGAGCTGTGCTGATGGAGAAATAAAAGCAGTAATTGAACGAAGCTCGTTTTTACAGAAAGACGCCTTTTCTAATGCTTTGCTACCCGACTCATACGGCTAATTTTCGGTACTCGGGATACATCTCACCTAGCATTTCAGCTTTCCGTTTTGTCAACTAATTGTCCATTATCGTTTACAATGCGCATGACACGAGATGATAAGCTAGTTTCGTCGCGATAAACGTTTCCTGCATGCCTTTCGCCTAAGTTCTGTATCACGACTGATCAAGCCTCGGTCCTGAAATATTGAAAATACACAGGCCGGTTTGCCACAAAAGCCAGAGTTTTCGTCGACGTAGAATATGAGACTTTATCGCATAGTCAGCATTACCGCTATAGTCGTCTTCCGTGTGACGTCACCCACTTTTTGCAGGCCCTTGCGTATCAGTATTCTGACCCTAGTTATCCATGTGGCGCCGATCGGGATCGCCTATGTTTATACTACACAGAACAGCTTTCGCTTCGGCGATGCAAAACGTTCGTCTGTTGATGTATCCCAGTATGAATGTCATGCAGCACCTGGCTTTCGAGCCAACCGTCCACTTTTGTCCGGTTTGGGAGGCCTTAGTTGAAAAAAGATCAGCCGCAACGCACTACAGTTTGTTAGAAGTTCGTTGGCTGACATCATTGCGCTCAATTAACACCAGTAAGGGGCAGTGGAACTGGACAGAGGTATGGTGCACACAAGTCAAGTTGCTTACCGATTTCAGGGTGCTCGGAAGGTACGAAACTCGCCAGACTAGCCAAAGAATGGAATACACCGATGATCACCAGGCACAACGTTGCCCGATTCACCTTGATGCTGCTGTAACCTTGTGGTGGAAAACCATCAAGCAGGCTTTCACAGCTGTTTAATGGTGTTTTTAACGGAGTTTCGTCACCGGCCATTGGGGATCGAATTAGAGCACCGACCTGGATCACCACTGGTGTGAACTCGGCGGAAAGGTGCGTGCATGCTTATGTCGGCATCGTGAAGAGGTACTCGCGGAGAAACTTGGTGGTAGTGGTGGACCCGAAAAGCAACTGTTTCTACACTAGTACACTGTCTCCCAATATTGACCAACCCCCTACCCTCTCATGCGAAAATTCATACCTTCCGTTCCCAGCCTCCCTTCCCAGCCTCCGTTTTGGTAGATTCAGACAGCGGTTTGGTGGAAAGGATTTTTACTACCTAGTCACGTGACTGACTTGAGAGGGGTCTGATCAACAAATCAACAATTACACAAAAAACTGTATAATGAAGATGACAGCGCAAACTTGTCGGACGGGTAGGTCACAACCAAGTTCATGATAAATCGGACGATATCGAACGAGGTGAGAGCAGTCACGATTGACGAGTCCGGCAAAGCACTGACTTAGTCACTGTCCATCTGACGCAGCTTGATCCAACAGGCCGCCTCTTCCAGGTACGTATTACGGTACAGTAAAAATTATGGGACAGCCGGAAAGAACGGCAAAATGGAAATTCGACCGTAGAAAAGTGTCGAAAAGTGCATTACTGTGAACCGGTCGCTTACATCAGTACACGCGCCTGGCGTAAATGTGGGGATGGACAAAAATGTGGGGAACGGAGCGAAAGCGACT
>BDGG01000017.1:53695-108648 GCA_001949185.1 Ramazzottius varieornatus | reverse complement strand
CACATTTAGGCCAGGCACGTGTACGTGCTTTGGTACCGCTGTAGCGAACAGGCCTGTCCCATAATATTTACTTTACCATAATTTCTCGTCCTGCGTGTATCTGGTTTCAACAGACACTTACATATAAATAGCAACATGAAACTCAATAAGCGTACAACATAGATAAGATGCCGGCTACTGTGTATTCTCAGGATGTACTCATTCGACATCTGCTGTATCCCGAGTGGCGTCGTTCGAGATCTATCACGAGTGGCGCGATAAGACCTGAATGAACTTGACTGTCCGCATGGCCTATCACCGGTTCCGAATAGACCGTCATGTGGTAACCCCGGTACCAATGTTAACTGTCCATCAAGTAAGCACAGCACCAATTACTATCTGTCTTAAGAATAAGCTCTAGCTTGCGACGCTTGTCGTTATACAGCATAATCAGGGTGTACGCGATCTCACACTTTATTTGATTTTGTTTTTGTAGTCAAGAATTCGCAGCACAGCACCGTAGACACTCAACACAACATCATCGGATTTACAGTATGTGACTGGAATACTGGCTGGTTTGACAGAGGCTGTACGAGGGAAAGGTTGTAAAGTTAGCCGCCCCATACCGGGTTTGTAAAGTTAGCCGTCTAAGTTCGCCTGTTCTCTACTACTCAATCCCAAACTTTTAAGGATAGATCGAAAGATAAAATAATGAGCTGTCGAATGGTAATAGGCACAGTCAACACGAGAAGTCAGAGAATCCGAGAGATCCGCAATTAAAAGAACGTTGAAATCTCATGTTAAACAGCCAAGACTGACAATCAAATAGTCAATCAAGCGATAGGCGCCACAGCCGTAGCTGACTTTACAAACCCAGTATGGGGTGGCTAAGTTTACAACCTTTACCTCGTACTGATGTCCTCTGTGATTTGGAGGTAAAGATACCGTGGACATCAGTCACCACGGGTTTCTACCCAATCGTCCATGATTCTCTCTCACGTCAGGTGGTACACTCGCTCGACCGGCGAAATCGACACGTTTTGGTGGAGACTGGACAGCTCGTTGCTCATCAGCTCGAGTCCCTCACCGAATGTAACGAAACTCGACTTAATTTCCGCCTCCTTGGAGGAGATTCTTTCCCGTGGCACTTGATATTCAGGTCATCCAACTCTACATCAAGCTTAGAAGTAATTTTCTTCCTATGATGTACACGCGCGAAGGGAAAGTTTGGAACAGGCTGAAGAGACGATAAACAGAAATTCAACTGTAGAAAATCGTCGAAAAGTGCATTGGTGTGAATTACACAAGCACGTACGAACTTCCGTTCCGCTGTTTCGGAATCGCCTGTTCCGAACTTTTTACACGTTTCCAAACTTTCCAAACTTTTTACTGTTCCAAACTTTCCTGTCGCGCGTGTACGTCGTCCGATCGTTCTCGTGAATACAATATCGATAATGATCTTCCGGTATAAAGAGCAGTGGTTTACTTTCGGCCTAATTATGTTTGAGACCACGTGGACCAATCTCCTCGTAGATCGGCGTGGGTCGCGTCTCGGTGCCAGGTCGCTCTTCTGTGGTATCTCCATGAGCGGTCTGGGGTGAGGCGGGGATAGGCGGCGCAGCCTCCTTCTGGGAGGCTGCGGTGTAGTTTCCAGCTGTTGCCATCTCGTCGTACTCGTGAAAAGATAGCCGAGGTTTCGAATCCGGTACCAGTGTAGGTTGAGAGTACACATTATTCACCCTCTGCCTTGCTAGCCGGGACAGTTTCGAAATTTCTTTCGGAGTCTGGGCCTCGTTTGATTCTACGTACTCGCCTGGTGCTGGATTTAAGGCCCATGCGTTTGGTCTTCTGGGTAACGGTGGTGGCAGCTCGGCTACTGCGTCAGCTCTTCCTTGAAGGTAGCACTTTTTCGCCCTGAAAATTAGTATCCAACTCTCTCCACAGTTTACACAGTTCGGCGAACAGTTCCACTCACTTGTGACGGTGATAAACAATTGACATAGCGACGATAAAAATTATCACGAACACTAGAGCGGCTATCAGTGCAGGATGACCGTTGTCTTGCGGAAGTGGAATGCTGGTGGCTAAGAGGATAAGTCCAAGCAATAACATAGCTGCAGCAGACAACAACAAAAGCGTGCAAACCCGATGGGAGATTATGGGACAAGCGGAAAGAACGGCAAAATGGAAAATCAACCGTAGAAAAGTGTCGAAAAGTGTATTACTGTGAATCGGTCGTGTACATGAGTACGTGCTTCCGTACCGCTGTAGCGAAAAGGCCTGTCCCATACTTTCCTATCTTACGTGCACTCTAGAACCAATTCGGTCATCCCTATGCATGGTGTCTGTGAGGGACTTACAAGACACAATAGGTTTACCAGGCCGGGTCGAACCCAGAGGGGAGTAAGCTAGTTGCAGGATGGATGATGGATAGTATTCTCCATCGAAGAACTTCGGCTCAGTCCTAACCACATTCGCCACAGTCTTGTTCGTCTCATAAGTGCTAACAGGATTTCCTGCGATTCCGGTGAAGGCTGTCCCCAGTAGAGTCAGGTATCCGGTGCAGGCTGGGTGGTGAAGGGACAAGAGGAACTCCATTATGAGAACTCTCGCGCTACTTCCGGCAGTCAAAGTTCAAGCGAACCTCCGAAAGTGCCCACTGTTTGCAACCGTACGCGTCAAGCAGCGTCTTAAACTGTTAAAGGGTAAATCATTGCACGCCCCACAGTCCCATGTGAAGTCACCTCAAGTCGAGCCGATTTCAAATAAACTATCACTTGAGATACGGCAGCTAGTTGACAAGATACGGAATCGGCTATTTGATAATTTATGATAATGTCAATGTGGTTGATGACTGGATAACCATATCTGCCACGTATACCTAGTACAAAAATCCTTCACGGGGTACTCTGGCCATAAAGAAGTCTGTCGTGTCTACGGTCAAAGACGGTTCTGCCGCCGAAAACATAAAGATGGCGAAGTATCGGGACATCGGGAACCAGTTCAAGTTTCGTTCTGACGGACTGGAGACCGATGGATCATGGGGACCTTCTGCCAGGAGACCATTCTAAGCTGCAGAAAGAGATGACGGAAGTAAAGGAAAAATCCAGATCTTTTCCATTTTTCAGGCAGCGTGTTCGATACAAGGTGGATATTATTCGTGGAAACATGCCACTGTATTCTCAGTACACTGTAATCTCAGTACACGTACGACGACATATTACGGGCCAGTAAAAATTACGGGCCAGGCGGAAAAGACGGCAGATTTATAAATTGTACAGAAGTTGATCGAACAGAAATAATTTGAACAGAAATCGGATAAATGACGTAACGTAGAAAAAATCAACCGTAGAAAATTGTCATGGACAGTGGCCGTCAGCTGATCAGCTGTTTCACTGTGCATAACCATTCAACTTTCTCTCGGAGAAGCTCTGGACTCCTTGTCCCGATATCCTTTCCGTGAGCGTTTTTGACCTTCAAGACCAAACGGTATCGACGATACACCGAAGAAGCCCTGAAGGATGCTCTATCTGCTGTTGGGAATGGAATGGCACTACGCGAAGCAGCTCCAGTCTTCAAACTTCCGCGCAGCACCGTCCTACGTTATGTCGAAGATACCACACAATAAATATCAATTCGGCATGTTTTAGCTCCTCGGCCCAATGTCCAGCACGTACGTACAGCAGTGAAGCCTTCGATGCTGGTTTTTACTTGCAGCAAGAATCACCTGCCCGTGCCGCCGTAGCGAAAGGGCCTGGTCCGTGCTTTTGTATAGCGAAGAGACCTAGATCTATAAAATTTGCATTGCAGTGAAATTCAGCTTCACAGATGATCTCGCGTGCAAGGCTTGACTCAGACAGCCATTCGAACTTTAGTTGATATCTTTCACGGTTGAGAGCCGGTCGTTTCCGGTCGTTTTCACGAGACCTCCGTGTTCATACGGGCTGAGACGACTCGCGGGATATTTATTCTTCCCTGTCAGTGTTGCGGGTTCCCTTATGATTCCGATCCAGGTTTCGAAGCATGTGGGTTATCTTTTGGGCTGTTAGGGGTCCTTCTGGCGGATGTACCTCGTTTGCGGCCAGGGTATGTCAGGCAAAGCTGAGCCTGACTTGAGAGATCGATAGCTTCCGTAGGGTGTCATTAATGTCATTGAACAAAGACTATCCACGCCGGAATCCTTCATGACTTTTGAAGAGTATTGCATGTCGAATCGTGTGGACACTATACATGGCCGTCAAACATTCCACGCTCAAGGACTTTCGCACAGTCGAAGCTTTGTTGTCTTCGATTTTCGTATACATGTTCACGGACTAGTGTTTCCGTCTTTATAATCTTAATGGATCGCGCTTCAATTATAACAACACATCATACTGACAAGGGGATTAATGCGATGCACCACCTCTGGTCCACAAAACCGGATCACTAGAGGATAGAAGAGGGTTTCCTTCGTCGTCTGAGCCGAAAACCTAGACCCATTGCCGTTCCAGGACTGAACAGCAGGACCCTGAAGTGACGAAAATTTAGCCGCTTTATAATGGTCTTGGTGACTGATTGCGAGATTTTGCCATATTTTCGTTACTTCCGTGTTTCGTAGTTTAAACGGCAATGGGTCTAGGTTATTGGCTCAAACGACGAAGGAAACTCTTCTCTACCCACCAGTGATCCTAGTTTGTGGGTAAGAGGCGGCTTATTTTTTGCTTTAATTCCCTTGTCAACCAAAGAAGTGTGCGGTACTGTAAATAACTGGTGGTCGCCATCTGACTATTTCGATTGTTACAAATTTGTACAGTCAAGTGCACGTGGGTGACAACGCCTCCTTTCTATAATTCCAGGGGGATATGAGCTTTGCAGTCGTTGTACTTTACAGGCTTCTTTGCCAAATGAACACATAATGCAGGAGCCTTATGACACGATAATAAATGCCATAAATGCCATAAATGCCATAAATGCCATCCATAATCCTGTGACTGAAAAGCTGTTGTATTACCATAATCACGTCAGTACATACACAGTGTCACCGGCTTTTAGCGAATCTCTAACATCTCCCTAAAGGCCAATCTATACCTGTTATTTGCTGAACCAATCCTACAGCGCGATGGATATCGCATTTTACAATTACAGCCGATTTTTCCTGCTGTTCGATGTTCGGTTCGTGCAATATCTAAAGCATACTTTAGAGCCTTCTTGAATCGAGCTCGTATTTTCTATGTTAAGTCTGATCAAATGAACCATTGGGTGTTGTCCGCTTTCGTGTACATCTTTGGAACAGTTCGTAGCCAGCCGGTAACGGAAATAGCCGTCTGTCTGCTGCTAGAACGGAACACGTCGACCATCTTTGACTATGACCGCAGCCGTGCTGCCATCGAGATGGGTGTCCAGTACGTCAACGACAACGTACTTCCGTCCAGCCACGTCTTGACAACTCACTACGTGGACATCGGCACATCTTGCTCCGCTAAGCAGCACATTATCGGCTACGCCATGCAGCTGCGCGAATCGGCAGTTGACTGTAATGTCTACGTCGGACCCGGATGCGGAGCTGCCGCCGAAATACTTTATGATGTGGCGGACTTTTACGATACCCCAATGATCGGACTTCCGGCTGCCGCAGCCGGAATCAGCGCTCCCTTTTCTGAATATGAAAACATGGTCCGGTATGGGATGAGGTTATGCAATAAAATGAAGGCCTTCAGTCAGGACTGCCGACCTTTCTTCAACAAGGTGTGGTTAAGGCATGATCTATTTCCAGGTTATCCATTACCTACACATCGATATCGGATGTCGTTGCCCACTTTCTCATCTATCAAAACTACACCACGCCTGTATTCCTTCAAGACTATGACGCCAGCTTTTTCAAGGAGTTGAATACCGTTCTAGTTAGTGTGATGAAAGAACGCTATTGGGATCTGTACAGGACGTCGAAATTTGCTTCCATACAGTCTCCCCGCGAACCAAACATCCCCTTAATGCACACCAAGCTGCGCCAATATGCAAAGATTAGTCGTGGTGCGTATTTCGCACTTCGTTGTCAAAATTTGTGCAGCAAGAATACGATTTTGCACAATAATCACAGTCGCGTTTACAAATAGTAATTCTGTGGATTGCCAATGCGGACATCATACGGGCAGCCATGGTAAGCCTATCCGATATCGATATCGTCCACCAGTTGACAAGAAGAAAAGTCATCGTATCATGACCTCAAGCTAATCCTTTGACCTTAGATTGTAGCGCAAGAGGAAGGTCTAACAAATGGAGATTTTGTAAGCGGAATAGCATGCTTTCTAGTGTAGGTTACAAGTAAAAGTATCACGGCGATGTCTTGAGTAGGTCTTTCTGGCCGTTGAGCTGTACCCCAGCCCGGTGTGGGGAAGTTTCACTTGGCGCAAGGGCGATGAAGACGACGAAAGGGCACGCAGCGCATTTGGCTGTTTGCTGCTCGTTTCACTGTATCGGCCACCCACCGATAGCAGTGACGTCTTTTGGGAAGACGTCAAAAGGCTTTCCTTGAAACGTTACAACTATACCCTCGAAGGTTCCCGTGTGGTAAGACGAGAAGCTTCTTTGTCCGCGGCCTTTCGCAGGCAAACATGTGTTGTTGTAGGTGGATCCGGTAGTGGTTCATTCCTACGAAACCATTGTCTTTTATGGGAATATTGTCAAGGACTTGATTGCTGTGGGGCGCGATTATAAAAGCAGCGAAGTTTTTGGAAGAAAAGCGAACAGCTATAGCTTTGTCAGCCCGATAAGTGGCCAAATCAAGCTGAACAATGAGTCCGAGCGGGGGTGGTGTTACCTGATCAACACTTTTGTTCCCACCAGCGGGTCATTCGAGGTAATGGAGGTGTTTTGACAACTAATGAACGCCTAAAATGATTCACTAATTCCGAAAAAAATTACGCACTGGTACCGGAAGAGGCTAATCCTTTCGAAAGCTTCATCTTTTGTAGCCGTACTTGGGATTTCTACCCACGTTCGTTGACGACGGCAAAGTCGATAGGTTGGGCGACTTGAAAGACTGGCCTAGCGGTGGGGGTCAGCTTCCACCCAACCAGCCCTTGTGTGGTTTCACGGGAGACGACCCAGCGTGTCTCGTCCACACTGGTAACGTGGCGATACCCGTGGTAGTGTCCTTGTCACTCGTGGCGGTGGTGGTCGTGCTAGGAGCCCTTTTTGGAGTTCGACGGTAATGACCGAACACGTAACATTTTCCCTAGCTGGCTGAAGCATTCATATCGGCAACATTTGTAGATGGCAGCTGCAAGAAAGGGAAAGCTCTACGGTTTGGAAAATTTACCATAGCGATGTGGAGGAAGTCAGCAGGACATCTGAAAGGAGCGAAACGACAATGACGGCAACCATCTTGAGCAGATCGGTCAGTTTAAAGCACTGATCAAATTTGCAGTTTTCGCTACTGTTCACTGAGTATTGCACGGATGAACCAAGGTGTGGTAACGTTTCATGATCAGGTGGGTATGACGGAAGAAAAAGCCAAAAGCCGCATGGCCGATACGTCAGGCTCGTCTGTTGCGCCGATGGACTACGCGGCACTGGAAGACAGGATCGGTAAGGTGTACCTGTACCATGGCATGCCCCTGCAAGCTCGACAGCTGCCGGAACCTCGTCAGCGGGATTCGTACAACGTCCACCGAGAAGTCAAACTTGTGCGTTCATCGGGCCAGTACAACGAATAAGTCATGCTAATGACCTCCCGACCTCACCCTCCTTTTCAGGTGCAGATGCTACAACACTGGAACTTGCAGAAAATTGTCGGCATCTTGATCGATGACGACAACAAGTGCCAAGCTGTGTTGGGCGAGTTGTGCAGTCGTGGTACTCTCCATCACTTGATCCACGACGACAAGTTTGATCTGGATTTTCAGTTCAAATATTCCCTCGTCGAAAACCTCGTTTCGGTAATGCACAATTCGAAAGAAAAAGTCCTGATTTCTAGATTGTCTAAGCAGTGTTTGGATTCTCGTCCCAGGGAATGGCATATCTGCAAACGACAGTTGTCAAGTCTCATGGCATTTTGTCATCTTTTCACTGCTTGATCGATGGCCGCTTCGTCCTGAAGATCAGCGGTTACGGAATGCCGGTCCTTGTCAGTCCAAACTGGCTTGTCCCGCCCACCGACAACATGAGCGACAAGCAACTGTATTTCTACTTGTGGCGAGCCCCCGAACACCTTCGTGAACGGATGCCACCATCCGGCAGTCAGAAAGGCGACATTTACAGTTTCGCCATCATTGTCCAACAGATTCTCCTCCAATCTGACCCATTCAAGATGGGCAAGCTGAGCGAGAACCGCTCCAGCGTTCCCGTCCGCGACATCGTCATGGAGGTCAAACGAGGAAGTACGCCGCCATTGCGGCCACCGTTGCCTGCTTCGGTTACTGCGCCGGAGATGCGCGACTTGCTGGAGGAATGCTGGCAAGAGGACCCCTCACTAAGACCGTCTTTCGCCATGTTCAAGGCCTCCATGTTGCAAATGCTGGTTAGGAACAAGATATCGACGGTTGGTTTAGTCGATCATCTGATCAAGAAGATGGAGAAATATTCGCTCGAGCTGGAAAAGCAGGTCGAACAAAAGACCAACCAGTTTATGGAGGAAAAAGAACGATCCAGAAACATCCTCGATCAGATTCTACCAAAGTAGGAGAATCTATCGCTCGATTTGCAGACTAGTTCTACGCATCATCAACTGGCTTTTGAACCCGCTTTCCCGTTTCTTTGCAGATCAATCGCCAAGTCTCTCATCCAAGGCACGATATCCGCACCGGAGACTTTCGAATGTGTTACCGTCTGTTTCGCCGACATTCCAGGCTTTGCCAACTTCGTCAAAAGTCTGGCTTCCAGGCCGCATGACTACCTGGACGCGCTGAATATTCTGCAGGATACATACGAGACCATCGTGGAGCAACGGGACGTCTTCCGGGTTGAATGCCTCTACGACGCCCTTCTGGTTTGAGTTTCCTCAACTCTTTTGCGCCCCCTTTTGCTTAGGTTTCGTAATTTACAGCTAGTTAGCGGATTACCGAACCGCAATGGTACTCATGCCACTGAAATCGCGGAGACGGCGGTGGGCCTGTTGAAGAGCGTGGCGAATACCAAACTGTCGTTGGCCCCATCACACATCTTGCGGTTACGAGTCGGAATGCACACAGGTACGCGGTTTGGCAGGCTTTCCCCTCTTTGCCGCTGTGTAGCTCCAGCCTGAGGGTTTTATTGCAGGTCCTTGTGTAGCTGGGATAGTTGGCTCCAAATTACCGAAATACTGCATGTACGTTTCGACCTAACATGCCGTAGCTCGTTGTGGAACATTGTGCGTGCTGTTCGTCGAAGATGAATTTTTCAGATTCGGCGACACGGTCAACACTGCTTCTCGAATGGAGACAAATAGCATAGGTGAGACCTGTCAGTCGATCGAATATTCTTTTGCAATGAAAAGTCTACAGTCTGCTCGAGGCTAACATTGTACGATGACAGCCGGGAAGATCCAGTGTACGCAGAAAACGAAAGAACTCTTGCCTGAAAGCCCATTATTCAAAGTGGTCCACCGCGGCAACATCGAAGTCAAAGGAAAAGGACTAATGGACGTCTACTGGATCGAGCCCCAACTATAGCTTAGTGACCTCTGAATTTCCTTCGAATTGTACACATCGTAACATAAAGTTCGTCTCTCAAGCAGTGGTGCCATTATAATGCACACGTAGAACGAGAAATTATGAGACGGGCGGAAAGGAGGGCAAAATGGAATTTCGACCGTAGAAAGTGTCGAAAAGTTTATTACTGTGTATTAGTCCTGTACATGCGTGCTTCCGTACCGCCGTAGCGGAAAGGCCTGCCCCGTAATTTTACTGTTCCATGATCTTCTGTCGTACGTGTACAGTGAAATAACCACGTCTCCTGGTTACTAGTACGAGGTAACCGACATAATTCGGGCATAGTGGTTTTTCACTCGTAATTCGGACATATTTTTTCTCAGCTCTTGCTGCGTGTAATGAACTGCTTCTTGTTTCCGGAGGTAGACCGGTCCCTCTCCGCGAAGTTTCAATAGGTTTGAGAACGACAAAGCGTTGTGGAGCACGAAAATTTGGCCTGGGAGAGAGATGGGTCTGTCCAATGTCAAAAAGCCTAATGTTGTATCAACAGGCGTACGACGAGAGAGGAATCAAGCGTTGACGATAATGTTCAAACTTCTCGCGTTGCCCGAATTATGGTGCCAAAATCGGTATGCCAGAATTATGTCGTTTAACTCGTACTTCGGAGTTCTGGCTCAGTTAGATGGCGCCAGTGTAGTATCGTCAAGGCTCTGCCAGACACAGGATTGTGGCGTTGACTTTCGTTCAACTCCACTCTAAAGCGCCATTGTTCTCGACTACCTCCAAGTACCCTCTAGCTGTGCCGGCACTTCAAACTTCAACGGTTGCACCAAATATGCACAATACCGGCCTTTTGTCGTGTTTAGCTTCTAATGCTACGTATACCCTCGTGAAAGAACCCAGAAAGTGTTCGACGTTGGGCTATCTGTGTGGCCTGCTTTAAGAAGAAGTTTCTAACTGAGAAATACAGGGCGCTCGCACCAACTTGCTACCACTCATAAAATCATGCCTTTCTCCACTGAATCATTAATCAACTTTCAAACTAATTTTCTCTGGTCTGACATCCTGTGTACAACGCGTTAAAAGGCTACCGACTCGAAATCTTTCCAGGAAGAGTCGTAACCGACATTAAGCTGGGGGAGGAGAGAAGCCAAAAGTCCATCAATTTTCGCAGTTTTCGGGGTCGTTTCCGGAAATTTTCTTCTAAGTTTCCCGCTGACGTCGTTCGGAAAAGTAATCGGAAAAAATCAGATCACGAACTGGGTTACTCGCTTGTGGCTGAAACCATGGATCTGCCGATCATGTTAAAAGCTGGAATTGTTTTCGTAGAGCAAGGTTTCTCAGCAAAGTGGCCGAATTTGCTGTTTAGAATTCATTCGCTGCATTATTTCGATGTTCTCGTGGTTCTTTTCAATCTTCACGTCCAACTCAGACAATTTCTAGCTTGCTGATAGCAAATGTCGGATCGAAACTCCAGCATGGGGTCCTGTAAACAACATTTTAGTCGTTACGATGGGTCTCCTCGTCGTTAGTCACACTAGTCAAATTTTTCAAGCTGCTGTTCGATGTATCGAAACGGCTTATGGTTCAGCCGAAACAGCTTGAAAAGTTGTGTGGATAGTGTGGAAGAACAAGCAGTTAAGAAGCAATCTGGCTTTTTCCTCGTGGAAATAACAGGTGGTAGCAAGTTGGTGCGAGCGCCCTGTACTACGCACACCGTACCAACGACATTTTCCATAGAAAAGTTGGGAGCAGATTCTTCTCTTTACAACTGCAATTTTTATTGAATCCAAAAATTTATTCTTTTCAACGTCATCTTTGGTCTCACAACCTTGAATTAATCGCAAGACTAACGTATGCGGTTTTCTATCTACGGAACACAAGAGTCACGAGCCCTTACAGTTTTAACGGGTTAACAGTATGCGACATCATGCGCGAATGGATTGTTCGAAAATTGGCAACGTTTTAACGTCAATGCACACTGACAGATCGCTGCTAGCTGTCAAAATCTCGTGACAGATTATCTTGCAAAAGACTTGACGGAGTGGCTTGCTGCTTTCTTAAATGAGCGTGACTAATTGATCCGCTACTTGTTGCAATACGAATGGCCTTGGAGGGAGAACATTCAGCATCCATGGGGAATTCCGCGCACTCAAGCTAGTAGCTTTACTTGTACTTGTTGACTTCTATCTTCTCACTGCAAAGTCAGAAGCACCAAAGGAAGGCGCGCCTTCCTGAAGCCAAATCTCTGTCTGTGGTAAATTAAGTTTGAGCCTTTTGATACGCGCTGATAATCCCCTGTAGTGCGCGACGCTGACAGGTGCTAATGAAAGGCAGCCAGCCCGCTATAAACGTTATGCGTCCGTGTGGCATGTAATGCCTTATCAGACATGCCCATCAACTTGTTGAGCTTTCTTATCAACCCACTCTCCATATCAAGAAAGTCTATCACTTACGCTCACGACTTTTCCACTACACGCACGACGAGATATTACGGGCCAGTAAAAATTACGGACCAGGCCCTTTCGCTACGGCGGCACGGGCGGGTGATTCTTGCTTCAAGTAAAAACCACATCGAAGGCTGCACTGCTGTACGTGCGTGCTGGATATTGGGGTGCTAAAGCTTGTCATATTAATGTTATAGCAGTCAGATCTTCATTATACCTTCAACAGTTCAAACTATTTCAAGGCTTCTCCGGCCTCCGGGAGAAAAAGTCGACAGCAGCAGAAAAGCGTTAGAGTAAAGCAGCTGGCCAGCTGATGGCCACTGTCCATGACAATTTTCTACGGTTGCATTTTACTGCGCAACGTCATTTGTGCGATTTCTGTTTCTGACTTCCATAAAAATTGTAAATTCGCCGTCTTTTCCGCCTGGCCCGTAATTTCTACTGGCCCATAATATTCTCGTTGTGCGTGTACCGATATTGAGTACTGTGAGTGGCCACTGATACGCGTAGCTTACGCGTAGCTTTCAGTTCGTTCATTGCATCTTTTAGCTTACCAGAAAGTCTTATTTGCACCAGGGAAAACATGGACTACGGTCGACTGAAAGCAGATGTCGATGTCTTGGAGAAGGCCGAGAACCCGGCCATGCAACAAGTTGATCCCACAACCGGCTTGGCCGTGAAGGAAAGGATGCTGGTGCAGAGGACCTGGAAGGAACTTATGCAGCTCGGCCGTAGCAACGTTGGCATTGAGCTGTTCCATCAGTAAGCTGGAAACCAATATTGGATGATTTTGTGATACAGTACGTTTCCTCAGAAAGAAGGCTTGAAATCATTCTTTTTTGGTGCTGATTTTCAGGTATTTTACAAAATATCCGCAATATGTGCAGCACTTCAAAGCCTTCCGAGAAGTTCCATCCGAGAAGCTGAAGGCGCATCCGCGTTTGAAGGCTCATGCAACTACAGTCGTCAAGTAAGAGTATCTAAAAATTCATTGGAAACCAATGGACAAGCTACTGTGACGTGCCAATATCTTTATTTTCAGTGCTATGGACGTTATCATCGGTGAGCGCACCAAACTGGTTGCCAGTTTTCCAACCTGATAAAAAGCCATCTCTAAGTCGAGAATACCATTCAAATTTGAGACATCTTCTACTGAAAATCTGACATACATAGTGCACGAAAAAACTAAGCTTTCAAAATGGGTGTCAACGGAAACCAGATGGCTACAGCCTATCTAGTTTGAGCATTTGCCCGACTGCGGTTTTGATTCGTTGCTTGCTTCCAAACCATACCGCCTATTTTTTAAAGCTTGTTTTGTCGTGCACTGTTACATGAAGGTGGTTTTTGTTACAGATAGCCTGGACGATACGGGTAAGTCTTGATGTGGTTCTGTGCCATGGAAATTTCCCACTCAAGTAGGAGGTGTGTACTTGTCAGAGACAGCCGTTGCCGTACTGGACAAGACAGGTCGTGATCATGATCGTCGCGGACTGTCAACTTCCGCCTTCGCGGTAAGCTGTCGCGAAAGGAAGTAGCATGACAGAAAACCTGAACCACGACAAATCTGGTTACTTTTATCTTACACAGGATTTGCAAACGACGCTGATGATGTTGCTCGGAATGTTCTTGAAGGATTCATGGACTCCGGCCGTTGAGCAAGCCTGGGACAAAGCCTTGACCGTAGTGATGAACACCGTCATGAACTCAATGAACGCAGCCGAGCAAGCGCGTACCAGCAAGATGCCGCACGGCGAACAGGTCGCCATCTAAAGAATTACAGTAGTTTTTGTCCTTGAAATCTCAACGCAAAATTTTGCCACATTCAGTCAGTCGGAACAAAAATACAAATTAATCTTCTCAGTGTTTGAAGTCACGATCTACTACGATCTGCTGTGTTAGACATTAAAGTATTTATCAAAACCAGAATCCATAATTATGGTTGCTACACTGAGTTGCCCAGGGGCCCCAGCACTGACGAAACTTCGACCGCCTGAAACCGCATACCCCAAGTAAGTCGAAAAGAACAATGATTGCAGTAGGTTGGGTAGGCAAAACACCAGTGAACAGACGACGATCCCTCAGACCACCAAAAAGCCCCTTCTGCCAAGTCCCGCACGTCCTTGTCGGTCCCATTGACTTCTTGGTTGAGAACTCAGCGGAACAACGGCACTACTGCTCGCTGAGTGCTGTACCGAAGGTCTATTTTGAAGAACGACCTACCGCTTTGAACGGTTTATACATCAGAAGGTGGCAGCACCTCACTTGCGATCCTTTTTTGACAGCTGGGTCCTTCGTGTATACCAGAGGAGTACATGGACGAGCAGGGCCGTTGTGTTGAATGTATCAAGCTTGGCACATGACATCATGCGCCACAGTCGCTTTCGCACTGTAAATATGCCTAAGCCAGTGACGTCATGATATTACTTTGATACATTCAATACAGGCCGCGCCGGCCCTGTAGACGAGCACCAACAAGCCATAATTATGGAGCATTCTTGTATATCGCAATCATCGTGGCATAGCTGCGATTAAGCTTTCCGTTGGCGGTAAAGTGATTAGTAAACGTAAAGTTGTTACAGGGAAGAAATAGTAAGAACTGCGGCGTACGTTGACGATGAAAACTAGCGAAGACAGCGGATTCCAACCATACTTAGGAGGACAAAGTGCGGCCCATAATCGGTCCACGCTAATGAGGAGCTCAGTGCAAGCCACGATAGTGGAGCAAAAATCTGCAGTGGTCAAGTACGGCAAGCAATAAGAATGACCAAATGGAAAAGGACCATAGTGAATGATAACGATGATAAGGCTGTACACAACCAGACCGGTGACCTCCGCCAGAAGAACGGAGATGACGTGGCAATTAAAGGCCGTCCGTGTACCCGCATAACGAACCAAAGTATCCAATGTTACAACCAATCTGAGAAATAAGAAGGGCAAGATTAAGCATTGTATAGCGGTCAACGGTTAGGCTCGGTCGAAAGAGGGATGCGGTATTGTTCGTCTGATTTCGCGCTGCGTTGGCAAAAACGACTGCTTACGACATCGACATCGAAATCGACCGACATCGTTCAGTTTCGATAGTCAAAATACTTGGGATAAGTTCGACCTTTCTGACGCTCTGCTCGATGTTCCCTCGAACACGTCCGGAGATTCGGTACGCATCATCGCTTAACACTTGTAGCACGACCGTACTCTTTGTGAGTACAATGACCCAGTATTCTCTCTCTCCTACTGTCCGCTTTTGGTCTTTTGGTCTGGGAGTTTTTTGTTTGCTTGCGACGCGATGCGGTCACCAAAATGCTGCAGGTGACCATCGGTTAGGCGCCCCACGGAAAAACAGGGCGGGTTTGGTTCTCACCTCACCAAATTTGGTGGTAGTTCGTTGTGAGTATGTTTGCACGAATCGCGTGCAACCTATTCTCTAGAAAAAAATAACGAGATGGTCAAGGCCCCACTTTATCATGATGAAACATTAGACACATATTGTGGTCAGTCGTGTGGTCAGGAGAAAAATCCAGGTCTGAAAAGCCACCGAGCGGTACCGACGCCGCGTAACCGCTAACACCAGCGTCACCACCACCGGTGGTAGCACCCTGGTTACATTTGCCAAATTTGAAATTTCATTTGATTATCCGGCTCATGTGCAGTTCTACACTTCTTTCTCTTCGATTCACCACTGTCATCTTGATTATCTGTTTCGACGGGATTAGCGCTCCTCATACTGTGGCGTACAGGATGAAAGCCGTGAGGGAACTGAAAGCTGCTTTTCAGAAAGAAGGGTGAGCGAATGCGCTGACGGACCGGAAGTCATATCAGGATGCAGATGTTACGCCATTCTTAATTTTTTGTGTAATTCCAGACTCAACTTGCCTCCCTCGCTCGTTCCCTTCATCGATGAAGGTGCTCATGGAATGACGGAGGGGAAAGCTCGATTCACCGTCTACCAGGCGATGGCTAAGCAGATACTCGTAAGCCTTTGTCTACTACACTGCGCCACCACGAAAGACTCCAACTGTTCTGAAGTGTTTTGTTTGTTTTCAGCATGTTGAACAAGTTATCCCGTTCCAGCCCAATGTTGTCCTGGTTTATCCCAGCGCTCTGCTGGAATATATTAGAAAGAAGTTCGGAGGACAGAACAGCGGAGGATTCGGCAAGGGGAAGCACCTCGTTCTCGCTACGTGCAGTCGGCTCGATGGAATGGCGCACTTCCGGTCACTAGCTGTTTTCTCTCCTTCAATTGATTGTTGATTGGTCCAAACATTGCTTCTGTGCGTACAGATTTCTAACCCGTTTCGATCTTGATTGGTTTGTAACCAGGGTGTTGCTTACGAGTATAGTACACAGTGCAGTCCAATAAACAATCGAATGTGCGAACGTACGTGAATACGAGCTTCACTGTATCGCGAATAAGCTGCGCCGCAGCTATTCATTTGAATACTCCACCGCATTATTTGTAGTTCGTGTCGGAAAAGTGTTCTAGGGAATGGACCTGGATGGACGAGTGGAAGCGAAAGCGATGGAGAGGAAGACAGCGCGGAAACCATTGCCGAACCTGACGGGGTAGAAGTGGAAGCTGAGCAGCCTGATACGCTGAGTGACGACGACGATGGCGTCTTGTACCAACTGAACGACGTGAGCCCGTTCTTTGCCCGAAATCCCGACATAAAGTGGGAACGCATTCCTCTAGACAGTGGTAAAACTCGAACTGTCAATAAGATGACCGGTCAGCCTGGCGTTACTCCCAGCGCGAGATCGCGAGTCGTGTCGCTCATGGACACGTTCAACCTTTTCTTCACGCCACAAGTGAAAGATCTGATCATCCGGTTCACAAATGAAGAGGGGAAAACGCAGTACGGTGATGGCTGGGTCAAACTGGATCCTGTGGTGCTAGATGCTTACTTGGGAATTCTACTTCTACAGGGAATAATGAATGACGGTACTATACCAGTGTGTAAACTGTGGAGTGAAAGCGAAGGAAAAGGAGTTTATCGCACCTGTATGTCTCGGGAGCGCTTCACTCAGATTACTTGCAGCCTGCGGTTTGACGACAAACCTTCTCGAGGAGCCCGGGTAGCGACTAACAAGATGGCCCACGTCCAGGAGTTGTTTGGCTTGTGGAGTAAAGCGCTTCGCGAGAACTACCTTCCCTACGAATTTCTGTGCGTGGACGAACAACTCTTTCTTTTCAAAGGACGGTGCGGCTTCAAGCAATATATTCCGACAAAACCAAGAAGCAAGTACGGCCTGAAACTTTTTCTCCTTTGTTGCTGTAGGACTTCCTACTGCTGCAACATCCAGCTTTACACCGGAAAGGCTCCTGGTGGAGCGGCTGAGAAGAATCAAGGACAGCGAGTGGTTCTTGATCTGGTGGAATATCTGGGAAACCAGTCGGGAAGAAACGTGACCACAGACAATTTCTTCACTTCCTTGACGTTGGGAGAAGCTCTTCTCAAGAAAAAAATTTCTCTCGTCGGAACAATGCGTAAGAACCGTAAAGAAATTCCTTCCGCCTTCCTGCCAAGCAAGAGCCGCGCTGCATTTTCCTCCTACTTCGGCCACAAGCCCGATTTCACTCTGGTGTCTTACGTTCCGAAGGGGAAAGCTGTAGTGCTGTTGAGCTCCATGCATTTTTCCCAGTAAGTGACGGATGACGTATTTGCAAGCCGTAAAGACGAGTGCCCATGTTAGACCTGTGACGTAGTGCGCAACAGGACCAAACTACACTTGGTGCAGCTGTTGCTCATGACTTCACGACGAATGCATTGTGAATCAGTATGACCGCTGCACAGCCGTTTCTCTTTGGTGACGTCACGATTTATTTTTAGAGAAGTTGATGAGGAAAGCCCAGAAGAGAAACCTGAGATCGTTACGCACTACAATCGTACGAAAGCCGGAGTGGACACTCTGGATCAGCTGACTGGGAACTACAGTGTTCGTCGGAAAACCTGTAGATGGCCAATGGCGCTATTATACGATATCGTCGACATCTCCGCGTTGAACTCGTACGTTGTATGGATTGAGCTGAACCCGGACTGGCATGCTAAATCTCTCATCCGACGTCGGAAGTACCTACACGAACTTAGCAGGAACCTCATGGAAAGCCACTTACGCCGCCGCTTCACCTCCGCCAGTATTCCATCAGATGTAAAGTTGCTGATAAAGATTTCCCTGAATATTCTGTCAGACGGTAAGGCAGAAAGCAATTCTTCCGTTGCAAGCGGAACCAAGGCACAACAACGCTGCAGATTCTGCCACCATACCACTCAAAAAAGAAGCAGGATCAACTGTGGCTTCTGTAAGGTTGTTGTTTGTGCTGACCATAGAAGTTCTGTTCAAACGGTGGTCTGTGTCGTATGCGCGAAGACGCAGAATTTACTGAAATAAACTTTGAAAGATGTGTTTCGCTAAGTTGAGAGCTTTTCACATGTTGAAGCAATGGTAACACGCGCCACTTGATACGGGATGTGTGCTACTGGATGTTTCAAGTCCCACCCCTGCTTTCAGCCAATCAAATTCGTGTACTCACAAAGAGAACGATCGTATTTTGCAAACACGAAAAGCTTAGTGCTGTAAGTGTTAATTAGAAATCGCGAGGGAGATGCAGTCGACAGTCAATCCAAGTGGTGCTGAAGTGCTGCATGGTACCTAACCTTCGGCAATGCCCAAAAACCAAGATCCCCTTTGACGTCGACCATTTGTACAACGCGTGACTATTATGCTCATTCTTGGTACCAAGTATAAATCACTCTGCTAGGATTAGGATGGTCATACGGCACCACACCTGATCGAGACATTTTCCTTCCCATGCCAGTATGACATGACCCTCCCGCGGCCCAAAATGCCCTTCTCGTTCCATCCCTTCTCGAGTTCGCTCTGGGCTTCTATTGACAAAAGAAATCACCACTCAGCAATGGCAGGTTCTCGAGTTCAGTTTTGACTGGGGGAGAACATCTGAAGTGTGCAAATACTCAGACATACTCAAGGTAAAAAAGTACTTTACAGTGGTGAGATAGAATAATCATAGTGAAATTTGCGCTTCTCGAATATCACATGACAGTTTTTCGCATGTCTTCTAGACTATCGGCCACCGTTTCGGCGAATCGGCCCGAATGAGTAGCGGCATACGAGTATGTGGCACTGACACCGGCGATAATACGGTCAGCCATGGGGTTGTAGCAACAGCCGTAACCGTCAGGCACTGCTGGCCCATAGCACATGAAAGCCGGTATGGAAGAGTTACCCTGGCTGGTCGACAACTTCCAGTGGGTCGACGTCGTGTAGCCCACATCCATCAGCAACTCTGGGATGTTGTGGCCATTCTCGATGGCTGTAAGCTTCAGACCTAGCAGATGCCGATCGACACCTTGTCCGTTACTCGCCTGCCAAAAGTCTTTTGTAGAACGTCATGTGGAGTCAATGAAACTGAGGCAGACAAACGCGACAGACGGTCTCCTCCAGGCGGCGCACCCTCTCAATTTTACCGGGAAAAAAGGTGCGCAACCAGAAAACTCGACAAGTTCGTTCACCAGGTGGCGCACACTTTCAGCCAATAGCGTTGAAAGCATGCGCCACTTGGGAGAACAATATCGTCCAGTATTTTTCCCAACTTCCATGTTCGTGAATCGTGACAGAAGAAGGCGTTACCTCTGCAGCGTATTTTTTATGAGCGTCACAAGCTTCCATCAGCAGTTTCTTCACAGTGGATGGCCCAGTGTGAGCCACCATGGCTTCGACAAACTTTCCTGATTCTTCGCTGGCTGAGCGGATTGTTTCGGTTCGACCACCTAGAAACTGTCGTGTCGAAGCGCTTTCGTACGTTGCAGGAATCTGATTGTACATCCTACAAGACAAGACATCTGTCCTAGTGTGCTCTCAAGGATCGTGACACGAGAAACCAAGAGAGACGTAAAGTACCGGTAGAAAGCGAGCTGTAGCGCCATCTGGAAGAAACTATCCGGACTGATTTTCCGGCTTTTGATGAAGTCTTTGCCAAACTGGGTAAATTCCATCACTTCCAAATCCACATCCTTTATTGCCCTAAAGACGAAAGAAAACAGTAATTATTCATTATGAAAAATATCCAACGGAATATGGCATGGGAGAATGCGTACGTGTCCATGCTGGCTTTGGCCGAGCCGACAGCCGATATGACATCCTCGTCGAGTTCCCAAAGCATCGGCTTCGACTCGTACGCTGTGGCATGTCGTGATACATTCCGCATGTTTCCGCTGGAGTGTGAGGGAAAATCGTAGGGTGGGCCTGTTTGCTTCATGACGTATTCCATCATGCGAAAGAGCGGAGGACCTTCGATCAAGGTATGCTCGTAGTTCCATCCACAGACCCCGTTCGCACCCACTATGAGCTAAACAAAGGGCTTGCAATGCCACGCTCAGACCTGGGTTTTGTTACAACAATCAGAATATTAGATATTGGTTCACGAATTAACCTGCAAGGTTTTGTCGAACCATCGATTGCCGCTATTGGCGTCCGATCCATTTCCGTGCAAGACCTGTCTCGCTGCGTCAGTCATGGCGCTTTTCTTTGAACTCTTCCTTTCGTCAAGCGAGTCGAGGCACAGGACAAAAAGGCTATGATGAATCTGGTTCAGCACATGGCGATTATGCTTCTTCTTCTGAAGGTGCCTGTAGACGCGCGCCCACGCTGAACGATCCAGCGTCGTCAATATACCCACGGGGATACTCTGATGGACATTCGTCTGCGCCACCACGTTTATTAAGTGCTGGAATATTTCGTTCACGGTATAAGGCTGACCGGTTACCGACTGAATCGGAACGTGGAAAAACTGGAAGAAGAATCAACAATAAGTTATTTCCAACGACAACATTCGATAAAACTGGGAGCTGAGCAAGCAGAATCGACAAGGTTGCTCTTCCAAGTGCCGCACGTTTCCAGTGTTACCGGCCGACAACGTGCGCCACTTGAGAAAGAGGCTCCTGCCCAGTTTAATTATTTTTTCAAGTGGCGTACATCTCTGGTGTACCTGGCTGGAAACGTGAGCCACTTGAAAAAACGAGCTCATCCAGCTTGTTTCCCAAGTGGCGCATTTTTATGTTGTTCTTGGCTGACAGGGTGCGCCACTT
This sequence comes from Ramazzottius varieornatus, assembly GCA_001949185.1. Lineage (NCBI taxonomy): Eukaryota > Metazoa > Tardigrada > Eutardigrada > Parachela > Ramazzottiidae > Ramazzottius > Ramazzottius varieornatus. The sequence continues at coordinate 87,516 of BDGG01000017.1, read as the reverse complement.
GGAACGATGATCTTTTTGAGTTTGTTCGCCGATCTTTATATTCGATGCTAATTTCCATACCGAATTTTTATGAATGACGACGATGTACGGTCGTTCTTCATTCTCTCCACCAGCAAAAATCTCGTCATGCGTGCCACTAGGTATACGGTGGCTGCCAAATATTTTCAAGTATTGTGCCATGTCTAAAGGTGTCTTCTTCATCATATCTGGTTCAAGCTGGCCAGAGTTGATCAACTCTCGAAACTCTAGTATTTTCGACACGAAATAAGCAGCTGCTCGGAGCTGCCCCTCGGTGCCAGCGAAGGACTGTTGAGGAAAGACGATGCCTGGGCTGACGTTGACAGGCAGAGGTACACGAGAGTCGAGGTATGCCTTTTGAATCCACCATTCTTCCAACTGAAACACAGTTCCAAGTTGAACCTAAATTCGATTCACAAAGTCGATAAAGTCCCAGAAAAAATTACCCAGTTTTCTGTTTCTTCAGCTCTGCTCTCCAATAGCTGCTGCAGCTTTTCTCCATCTCCTCCGGGTCGAGCAAATGCTGTTAACAGCTAAAACCAACACATGTTAATATTATTCGCCATATTCCAACAAAGCAGCGCACTGCAGCATGCATCCGTAAATCAACACCCGACCCACACCAGTTGGAGCTAGGAGCACGCCCGGGTGATAACCAACGCATTGTGTTAATTATTCACCAGTGTGAAATACGCGTTGCAAGCTCACTTTCTGGGTATGCTGAAGTTCGCCGTCGGAGAGAAGAGGTTCCAGTGACTTGAAATATTTGTCCAGTGTTTGCTGGAGCGGCGGGACAGGAAGATGAGGTAGTTGATGAGTGTAGGGATTTTGTCGAGGGGAGACGCCGAAACGGGATTTGTTCGTCCTGACTTCATCGCGTCTGGCTGGCTGCACAGCTGTCCGCGTCTGCAGACAGCGTCTGATGAGGGGCAGCTGGAATTTGTTGCTGATAAGTAATGAAAATGGGGTTGCGCCAAGGCTGCATTGCCAGCGAATCCTACGAGAAAACCCGGTCCGGAGACACTCCAGACTGTGAATAATTGTTTAATGATTCCACACTGTGCGAGCTTACCGCGACATTTCACCTGCAAAAGCGCATCCACAGAATTCCGGCTAGCTTATTGATCCATTCGGAAACCTAGCATCTTCGTTAGCTGGGAACACTGCCGGAGGATACCTCGGCAGTAGAATTATGCATGGAACGACTAGTAGCAAATGACTAGAGCTGCTGAACATGGCCCTGCTGAATTGTATGCCAATCAATCAATTCACCGATTCACCAAGGCCATGTTCGACAGCTCGTCTCTGCAAAATGCAAATGACTGAGCACTGAGCTGACTTCGGATTTCGGAAGCTCAGGGCACAATCAACGGAACATTCACATCATCAATCAACTGCCGAGCTTGAAGGTGACAACTGAACTGACAACGTTGTCAACGTCCGAAGAAAGGGTGTGGCTCATCACGACGTCAGACAACTAGGGAAGACGAAGCGATCCTGTAGACATCACCATCAGCGCACCCGTGGCCACTTGATGTTTCCCGGTACCCATTGGCGTTCAGTTTTGAGTCATGCGACCACGGGTACTCTGTTGATTTCTTCAGTGCAAGAGAACCTACCAGGTCCTGAATACTACGCCGTTCTTTACGTCGCGGATTTATTTTCTGTCTGCTATAATTAATTTGTAGTCCTTCATCTTCCGCACTCGGTTATGAGGATGGCACGCAGTTTGGCCTGTTCACTGTTGGCTCTTCGTAATTACAGCTTAACTGACACGGACAAGTAGAACTAATCTCCATCCAGAAAACGCGGATACACGGGTATCTTAATCAGCGCTTGAACTGTCGTTAACCCAAACGTCCCGACCTTGACACCACGGATACTGTATAATATAAGGTTGTGCATTCCAGGCCATAACCCTCATGGAATGGAAAATAGGAAAGGAATTTCCAATATTCCTATTTTCCTTTTTTTCTTTTCTAAAATTCTCCGATGGAAACTTGGAAATCCAGAACACTGTGAAAACGTATGTTTTTGTGGGGGATATCGATCCAGATGTGCACTTTCTACGCGAATAATGCTTGTACCATGCGGACGAATGCCTTTGCGGCCCAAAGTATTCCTGCTAACCCCCAGATATCACAGCCACGTCGAAAAAGCTGACGGGGCATCCCATAAAACCCACCATTGTTGTGGGTTCGAGAGACCTTCGACCAAGTGATCCGTTAATTTATGAGCAAAATCTGAAAAACAGCGAAATTCCTCATGGAATTCCTACTAGTTTTCTAGATTTCACCTGTTTTCCAAAATTGGAATTCCGCCGTTCCAAATCCTAGCCCTTTGGAACGGAGAGATATTCCTGGAAAGGAACGGAATATGGACAGGAATGGAACTTGGAATGCACAACCGTAGTATAAGACACCCAGAAATCCGACAGATATTTTTGACAATCGCGATTAGGTTCCAAGGTTATTTATGTAAACTGCTGCAGTGTCTGAGGTGCTACCTTGGCATACATGTTGTGATACGTCGACACGAAAAGGGCACCGCCACTTTGCGAGGCAGCCAGACGCTCATGGATTAATCAACTGAAGTTGTCCCGGTCGTCCCGACTAATTCGAAAAGTGATTGGTCTGGCTGTGGGCCTTCAGACTGACACGCTGCTTGATCGCCATATATCTCTTCGAAGCCTCGGGAACCCACCGCCGGCTTTGTTAAATCCCGAGCTAAAACCAACGCACCTGGGTTCATGAACCCGTTTATATGTACATTTTTCTCATAGCGCTCTTCTGCACGAACGATAATAAACAAGGTTGTACATAATAGCTGGAAAACCTTGTAATAATGTAATCGATGGAGCGTGGAGGACAAACCAATTGAACATGCATGACAAAGTTGACGACGACATGCAGCCCGTAGAAATTATGGGCAGGGTAGCATTCCCGGCTGCGGTGTGATATGCCGATAAACCATCGGCGTGATCGGCGAGTCAATTTATCTAGTCCAATACATAGACCTCTGCAACAAATTCAATACGTAACAGTATTGCCATCGCATCAGATAGCATGCGTAGTTTTAGTGGAGAAATATCTGACGTCAAAAAGTACGCAGCATTACTGCGCACTAACCTAGTATCCAAAATCAACACTCAGAACAGAACAAGTTCGCCTTGTGTGTTGTCGTCAAACATAAAAGATATTGCTGAACGCCTTCTGTAATTAAAACCGGAGGGTCACAGCCAAAGTCCGGTCGCTCCGTACTATGTGTGACGCTCACTTTGTGTGAGTTCGGGGTAGTGTGCAACTTGCCCTTGACGCTCGTGTTGAAATCTGATTAGTGACGCAGTAAGTTTTTGCAGGGGACAGTTTGTATCGAGGATTTCGGTCACGCAGTGTTTAGAAAGGAACAAGTAATATCAAGCAGCCAATGCTGATCCCGATTTTGATTAAAAGTCTAAAAAAAAGATCGAGTATCGTAGAATATCGGGAAGCTAAAAATAGCTGTTGCAGTACGAGTGCGAGTCTGTTCCTCGTACAGAAGAAAATGGTACGGTATCCAGTTTAAATTTGGCGCGGATAAATGGGAAAGAAGTAAGGATTTAGGCATGGGGCAAATGAGACTGACGCTGTTTGTTCAGATTGCTGGTCAGGATTCGTAGCAGTTGGGCCTTACAGCGGGTGTAGTCCCCACAGTCTTCCAGTAACTTTTGCCCGAACACCGGACGAAATACGACACCGCTAGGGTCTCTACGCCGACCTTCATCCGGCTGATGGGTGAAGAGGCGTCCCATTCCTGTAAGTCTTGGCCCTAAAAAGAAAGACACTTAGACTGTAACACGACCACTGCAATCATCGTTTGGAACTGACACAACACAGTTGCCGAATTTCGGACGTTGTATTAACGAAGGCTGAATCTGCCTCACTCAGGAATTCAGGGCTCGTTAAAAAAAACGAGGCTGGTATCGTCCAAGAGTGGGGTTTCAGCATTAAAGTTTTATCATTGAAGCGACCAGGGCTGATTGTCAAATTATTAAACAGCAGTCTGATAGCTATCAAATTTGCATCTGATAAAAACTCAGGATGAGGGTTACCTGCTGGTAGTACTGCCGGTCCGGTGAGGGCCATGTAAGGTTTCAGCGTTTCCTTCGCCCCATAGCTCTTCAGCTTGTTATAGACTTCGGAGTTGAAAAGTCGAAGAGCAAAGCCGTGGACAAGGTCAGGCAAGACCGCCAGAAGAAATATCACGAGCAAGCCTGGGACACGCTTCATGGCTCCCGGTTGCGCTGTCGGAAGGAAGAATAAGGACGAGCTCGGCAGCGTCAGTCGTTCAGCAACTGGATTTAATTTTTATAAAGATAGTCAAAACGTCCTGCGGAAACAGTAGTTTCGGCCACTGCGTGTTCGAGGACGCTGTTCCGTTAGACTGACAAAAGAGGGTAGCTTCTGGACAGCCTTTGTGCCCGAACAGAGTTTCCCAACGGAATGATAACTACCACGTACAGTTTTATTAGCTCGCACAGTTTGACGATGCACCTACAGGCGATGTACGCAGCTTACTATCTGTGCAAGGCATGTCTTTTTGAATCCCTCTGCTCATGTTGCCGGGAACAAGGGCGGGCCATGTAACCGGGAGCTCATCAATTAGGCACACGCGGCTTATCGTTGTCCTTCGCTGTTTCACAGAGTAAAGTTGCGCAGCTCGGTAGTCCGGCCTAGGCGGATCCACCGCTAGCAAATTACCGCAGACTGAAACTAGAATATTGTTGCTGTTGTTGTTTAATGGTTTTCAGTCTCAGTCTATCCAGACAGAAATGGTCGCTAGCGACTGCGACTGTGCTACTTAGTAAACTCTTGACGGACTGCAGATACAAAGCCAAAATATTCAGAGAACCAGAAAATGCCACAAGAATGAGTGCTAACGATGGATCGGTCAGGACGATCATACGCCGATCTTCGTTTTGATGCTTTTACCTGATAGGTATGTCTCTTGGCTTACTGTAAAGAGCAGGAAGTGGTGCTATGAACGCCTCCCTGGAGCAAATCCTGAAAGCGTGGAGCCATTGTCTACCCTGGATAGCACCACTAGGTTCCTGGGGTGTCCACTGGTCCTTGTATCGTGGGCAAAAAAGAGAGACAAATGCACTCCTGAGCACTGTTACTGTTTCCGCCAGGGCAGAGAAAAAATTTTCGATTTTCATCGATGTTTCCTTCCGTGGTGGTCTCTGTCAAAATTGTGGATGATAATCGAAAACTTTCTTTGACTTATCTGAAACAGTGAAGGTGTTCAGGAGTTCATTTAATTCGTTTTTTTGGCGCTGACTCCATGCCACCCAAGACACAAGGACCAGTAGACACTCCAAGAACTCAGTGGTGCTATACGGAGTAGACAATAGCTCCAAGCTTTCAGGATTTTCTCCAGCTCCAGGGAGGTGTTCATAGCACCACTTCCTGCCCTTTATAGTAAGCCAAGAAACATACCTATCAGGTGAAAGCATCAAAACGAAGATCGGCGTATGATCGTCCTGACCGTTCCCTCGTAAGAGGAAACAATCTCTATCAATCGTTCAAAGGAGGGAAAGCCGCATAAAGGTCTGAACGCTCCATGACGTCGATAGGCACTTACTGAGGATCCTTTGCGAGTCGTGGCACGTCAGTCGCAATTTTTGCATTCGTCAAACGGAAAAGATCGAATGGTCGTGAAACCATATAATGCGAGCAATGCGCAATACGAATTTACGCGCGGTGTATCCAATGGAGTTATTGAGCTTGACTTTGGGACGTATGTATTTTATTTTAAATCAATGGGTTAGAAATATGGATGATCGACAGACGGCACCAAATACCGTAACTACGTTGACTTAGCGAAGTGCTACGTACTGCGACGACCAATGCAAAAATGAACCATAAGAATAACAACGGAGATTGTATGTCGAGGTTCCAGCAGGTGAATCAAGGTTTCTTTCTGCTGGCAAAGCTGACGAATTGATGGTGCGCCGTCAGGAATTGGGCCTGAACATCAAGTAGCAGTTTGAACTTTACGATTCTCTCCAACATTGACACCAGCTCCTTCTTACAGCTCACGTAGTCGTTGCAGGTCTTCATGGTGACTGACGGTATCATATGCGCCTGCCAAGGCTTGAGGAGGTGGTCAGGGGCGGAAGACAGTCTTGCGGTTGGTAGCAGCAAGTTCAGCGCTCCTTGAAGGGGTAACGGATCCGGAGACAAGCTCTGCTTCGGTTTCTGCACAGCCACTGCGAACACAAAATCGAAGTTCTTTATGAAACTTGCTATCAATGCGGCCAAAACAGCTACCGTACCTTGCGGCAGTTTTTGGAGCTTCCTTGTGATTCGAGTAGTATCTTCTGGGTACTCGTATGGGAAGAGACGCAAAGCGAAACCATGAACGGATACAATGGTCAGCAGACCTAGGACAACACACTTTACTAAATTTGTAATCGGCCACATTTCTAGTGTGTGTAAACCATAAAGCCGGTCAATCGGGATAGGCATGCAAAAGTTAAGTCGCTGGACTAAGAGCCATCTGACAAGTGGGACGACGTTAGGAAACGACCGGGAATCTGAGTCTTATGAGCTATAGAAATGGTTCGCACCTTGTGGCTAGGATTAGCTGTTACCTTCACCTTTGCAGAAATTAATGATGTCACTCAACTTTGCCTTGGAACAAAGGAGGATGAACGTAGATTAGCTGGAATTAATCTTGTGGCGGTGAAGTGCCACAAGGGCTTTTGTGCAAGGCACGTCCCCATGCCTTGCCCAGTGCTGGTCCGTCTGCGCCTGTTTTGCCAGAAGCAAACGATGTCATTGCTCCAGCCGATCCCACGGATTCGTCGTCGGACGGTAGCAGAATTTCCCAGCAAGACAGGTAAACGCCGCAGCACTTCACCAGTGTACCAGGAACACCATACAAACAACGTTCGGACTCGACCGGATGGCGTAAAACTGGTTCCAAGAAGATACCACATATACAGCTACAGCTGACTTTTTCACCAAGCTCTGCTATGTTCTATGCACCACTGATTGTGCTCTAAGCAGAAGCTCTTAACTTTACAGGTTGCACTAAGGAACATCAGGCACATTCGCCATTCCAGCAGCGCCACCTACCGGAGTACTGTTTCTTTGGGCGGAAACTTCTATGCCACGAACTGGGCGTTGGCGAGCGAACTTCAGCGAACAGTGACGTACGCGTATACAATTGTCACCGACACTGTATCAAAGCTACGTTATGTCTACGGTCGATTTCAACAATAAACAGCGTTTGTGCCTGCTTTGATACTGAATCGTTAAATGTTACAATCGACCAACGCCCAGTTCGTGGCAGAGGTTTCCGCCCGAACAAACAGTACAGTGTGCCAGTCAGGTACCTATACTGTCAGAAGCGTTATTCAGCCGTTATTGCCCAGTGTGTTCCAACCGCCATCCTTGGGAGTTGCGAACTTGAGAGGAGCGCATATTGAATAATATTTTCAGATTCTGATCAAATTCGGATTCGACGGGCGGTGTCGCTGAAAGCCATCCCAGGGACCAGCTGATATCATGCGCGCCCTCTCCCTCGTTTTATGCCTCTTGTGCACTGCGGCTTGTATATCTTATGGTAAGTCGCCCTTCCCCCTTCACCCGGAAGTTGGGTTAAGTCTGATATTTTCATCCATAGGGGATGGACTCATGTGTTATGAGTGCCTTGGAGGGAATCCGGGGTGCGCTCAAGGGGAATCTAACAAGGACAGTATGACTAAAAGACCATGTTCCCCGTATGGCGAGCAAGTTTGCTATAAATTCATCACTAAAGGTAAGACAACATGCGACACTGGTACGAGTATACTGGCAATGTGCGTATTTCTGAGTAGTCCGTTCATGAGCTGTTTTGTAAGCTATGAGTTTTCTTTAAAGGATTACAAGGTCCGATCACCGAACGGGGCTGCGCACCTCGGTTGAATCCCAACGAACCCTTCACTTGCACAAGCGATCGTTGCGTTTGCAGTCAAGATTTGTGCAATGGAGCGAAGAAACTTGATTTCGCTTTACCAGTTGCTTTATCAATCGGCTTTTTCTTAATTAGGTGGCTGCTCGACCTACAAAGCTGATTTTTCTATGGCAATGCACCTTTTTTGATATCACGTTCGTTTAACACGTATTTGTTAAATACGTCTTTCGCCACATGCAGAAAGCACTTCGATTTGGGACAACTGATATCTTTCCAGAATAAGTTCCAGGCAGTGTTCCCCGGAAGGCTGATGCCGACTTGTAATTCAAATCTCTCATTCTTCAAACTTTGGCGTAAGCCTCGCAGATTGCCACCTAAGTTGCTTTGTTGCTTTGTTCCGCCGATCGATCCTTTCCGTCCGAGATTTTCTATTGCCGAAGGTTTATAGGCCATTAATAACCCGTAAAAAGGACCGTGCAAATACAGCTGCATCGGATCAACCAGTACACGTATAAACGCCCAGTTTTACGAATCAGTTCCGCTAGGCTGAACGAACTGTAATATCGCCAGCATAAGAAGCAAAAGTCAGCCCGCATCGGCCACTAGGCACTTGCTCTCTGCACGATCCTTTTTACCTCTTGGTTTCCGTCTTCTGTGACTGCACACTGTGCGTTGGATTAGGTAGTTGTGGATATACGCTTGAATCATGCACAGTCTCTCGAGATTCGGGACCGTATTGCTAGTGGTATGCTGTCTTCCTGTCGGTGAGTAGAAGCATCTTGACTGGCGTTCCTGTATTAAAATTGGCGGAACAATGAATCCACGACCTCAGGTTGCAGGCTATGGGCTCCGGTGTTATAACTGTGTAACAATCGCAAATGATGATGCATGCGCACGAGGCGCTGTGGATAACCATAAAGTACCATCCAATACGTGCGAATCACAGGGCATCACCAATGGAGTCTGTCTCAAGCAATGGAGTACTGGTGAGTGACCGACGAAACATTGTCACTAGCTGGCGGAACACGCTATTAATCCTGTGCAGCTTTCGGACGGGACTTGTGTGGGCAAAAGTTCTGCTTCTAGAAAAGTCTCTGTTCGTGGTATCAATCCTTCTGATATGTTGTGGAGACCTTTTGGTGACCTAGGGAGGTCTTTCTTGGTAAATAGGTTGCGTACACGGTGTTATCAAAGCGCTAACGGGGAAATTTCATCGCCAGGTGGCATGAGCCGCTCATGTACGGTTCGCAACAGCGAAGCAATGGGATGTAACGCCGGACGCTGCCTTTGTGACGGTGATTTATGCAATGGATCACACAAAGCTTGCATCGGACGCTTTCTACTGATTGGTACTGTTACGGCAACGCTCGGATGGGTTGCTCGATTCTGATCCTAATCCCAACAGTTGGCAGAGTTGCTTTTGAAATCACAGCGTACATGTAGATCAAAACCTGGATCTGCTCTGTACATCTGAATAACATTTGCATCAACTTACGGTTACTGAACCGATACGATTGTAGACTTCTTGAAACTTCCCAAATAAAGTTGGTGTGTCTTTTGGTATCCTAGCTTCGGTGATGGTTCTGAACTGTCCGGTGGTAAACAGAGCGTCGACAAGCTTACCCCTGGAGTGCAAAAAATACAGCAGAAATGCTGACTACATAACCATCCGATGCCGCGGGAAACAGTAGGAAAACAGTTACCGGCGACTTGGAAAGAAAGTTCTGGGGACGGCACGTGAACGGCTGATCGAAAAAAGGAGCAGTAAAGGATCAGGAAAATAATTGACGGCATACAGAAGCCAGCTAGTCGGGTGCACGTCTGTGGGTGCCACACGGAACGTCGACAAGGTGCAGTAGACTTGTGCTGGTACAACCGTGCATGTCATGATCAGACTCCCTATCAGCAAGGATAATGTCAGGAAATTGCTGCCCCTCTTCTTGGCAGTATTGGGTGCTACATTATGTGAGATTGGCTTCAGAGTTCTTGCTCGGTTTCGTTGTGAGCCTGGCGAAAGTCTGAAGAACCCGAAGAGCGCGCCACCTATCTCCGCCCCGTGAACAGTTCTACCATTTTGAACAAAACGACAGGGTGGATAATCAATGCCAGTACTATGGGAGCATCAAACTCTAATGCTGTGCTGCAATGGTGTGACAAATTGGCGCTTTCGTCGGGAAGGAACATGTCGGTATCTCGTAAGGTTGGCCTTTTCTGGCTACCGCATCGAATAATCAGCCAAGGTATGATCCACGCGTGAATGTACAAGCAAGAGATTGTGCAGGACTTCAGAGCTGCCGAAGCACGGCTTGCTTGATGGTACTCCCGGTATGCATTGCATGGCGTACACGTACTGTTGCTGGCCAGCTAAAATGTATTTCCTTGATCGTTGATTCCGTCTAGTAGTTGGTCATGTCCGGCTGCTAGCTCCTCCTGGTTTTCCGTCGGATATTGTCCCGCACGAATATGTTCATGAAGCCGTCTCGATGAGACATTCTCAGCACACGAGTTCATTCACGCGCTTTGCATCTCGCGAATTTCTTAACCGCCATGACCGCCATCCTACCCTTCATACTCTTCTGATTTTTATTTCTCAATAAAATGGGGGGGGGGCGGGGAAGAACTACCGTGTAACTCAGACTACTACTAATACTCAGGGTCAAGGTGTTTGAGACACTCTCTTTCTGCAGGACTAACCCAATCGTACCAGCGTTCATCTCGACCAACTTCTCCTACACTGTACCGGTAGGCGCATTTCCGGCATCAGTCCTCAGCATACAGTACACTAACAGCATACTTTAAAGTGCCAATGAAGTGGGACAAGATTGGTCCGGGTCCGCGTAAAGAATCCCCCCGGTACACGCTGTTTTGGCTGTTATGTGTCATGTCATAGCGATCAGCTGTTCGATACACACTTTGACCAGACATTTCACCCACCATCCGCGCGGTCTTTCTACAAGCACCCGGATCCAAACCTGTCCCGCATCATTGGCACTTTAAAGTTCTACTGTAGCACTGCATATAGAATATTCGAGATTCCAAGAAGGCGTGGAAGGAATAGTCCTCTCAAATGAATTTCGGCCAAAACTCAATTTTCTAATTGGTGGATGTTCCGGTACATCTGCTTACAACCATAAAACGTGCCCTGAACCGGCAGATTTAAAGTCAGTCTAGTTCCGACGTCTAATAATACTACATAACGTGGGCAGGCCTTGAAAGGTCGATGTGTTAATTGCATGTTCATGTCGGCGCGTGTTCACCTTGGGAGTTCGTGGTCATGAAGCAAAAATGTTGCCAATGACAGAACCCATCTAGGTGCAGCAAAGTCACGGACAAGCATCCATGTTTCTGTATGCACTGTGGCTGACCAGCTCCAACGCACAACGGCAGCTATAAAAGAGTAGAACGTTAACCTGACAAGAGCGATGCCCTGAAAAACTTTCGACCAAGCGTCTTGTTGTCGCGCATGCACAAAATTTTTGGACGGATGTACACGATGTCTTCTTTGTTTCTATTGGCGACTCCGTTTCTCACAATGTGTCTCGTCTTGCATGGAGGTAATTGTAAAGTAACTACATTACTTCGTAATGTACTCAATATCTGGTACGCAGCGACTGATTAGCCTGTACGTGGATTGCGTTAATTACAGCCAATGGGTTACGATGTTATGAATGCGTGGACTGTAAGGAGCCGTCTGTAAAGAACAAGACGAAACAATGCGAGGGAGCCGATCCTGTTTGTTTCAAGACAGCCATAAAGGTGCCGGAAGGCTCGTTCGGTAAGGATGCAGAACTGACCATCCAACTTCTCTTTCAACTGACTACAAGATCGGTGTGTTACGAAAGTTTGAGCTGTGATATAACGGAATGCCATGCTTGTCTAGGTGTGGTTCATACTCGCGGATGCATGCAGCGTAGCAATCAACAGCTCAACTGTACTACCATTACCGGAAGTATCACTGGCGCAGGTTTAACTCGCTGTCTGTGCAATCGCGATCTTTGCAATACTTCTTCTTTTCCCACTTCCGCTTTTCCCTTATGGTCTTGCCTTATTGGTACGCTACTGTTTAGTTCGGTCTTTCGGATGCTGCTCTTATCTCGCTCAACTACTTAACTGCAACGTAAGAACGTGTGCCAAATGCTAAAGAATTTGGAGCGAAACTGCAAAACTTCGGACATTCGGCGGTCCCACAGAACACTGACTAACATAAATTGTCGTAATTACTTAGCTTACTCAGCGTCATTCCCGCGCCGATCGAGTCAAGGAAGGTGTGTATTATGTAGCACAGCACACACTGTTATCTTCCTTTATGAGTAAGGTATACAAAATCTGACAAGTGCAAACCAAACAGCGGAAGAAGAACTGAATGAAGTTTGAGGAAACCTTGACTTTCCTTTCCGTCACATCAACTGCCATCACGCGCCCTGCCAGTTCCAGACCAGTCAAGGCTTGCTCCATATTGATAGTGGTGTATTTCTGGTACTCGACCATCCTAGATATTCCCGGGAAATTAAGTTCTTGATTTTCACGGTCGAAGATGAGTCGCGGAAGAACCTTGATGACCTTCTTCCTCGTCACGATCGTCTCTGCAGTTATCGTCGGTAAGGACATACCTTTCGTTCGACGTTTTTGCATTTGTCTAATCGATATGTGGAGAGAAGGAAGAAAGTGAGTGAAAAGCTATTTCAGACGCCATCAGATGTTACGACTGCTACCACTGCGGTGAACCGTTCCGCAAGAAGGATTCCAAAGTTGCTGTGTGTGAATCTCCTTACGATGTGTGCGTTAAAGTGTTCCGCGACAAAACTGCCACCGAGGGCGGATGTAAGCACACCAAACAAACTATTCTACGATAACTACAGAAACATATTTAATGACTGTGCTATTTTCCAGCAAACATACACCGAGGTTGCGCAGAACGTCGGACACAGGCTGCCGGATGCACGAAACAAAACGACAACCAAGGTTCGTTCACGAGCTGTATTTGTGACCGGGACGAATGCAACGGAGCAGAAAGTTCTACTCGGGGACTCACATCGACTCTGCTGTTTACCATGATGTGTTTCATAACCATCAAGCTCATTATGGCGTGAAATACAGCAGTAAGATTTTTTTCATCATGCGCCGCTTTTTACGGTCTTGATGAGTGACAAGGGTACCGCGGTTACGCAGCCCGCGAATTTGAAAGAGAATGGCGCATAAAACTCAAACGTGCTAAATGTAAAAACATTCTCGGACTCTGCATTGTACGGAATTCATTGGCACACTTGCGCAACTTAATGCTCTATGAACCATTCTCGCGACTTTCGAAAAGGGTAATAGTCGTAAAACGTACCCGACAGTACAGGGGCCGCTTATTCTGCAGCAGTCAACAGGCTTGGTTGGACTCTGAGGTTGGACAAACAACCATTCTGTGAAAACGGCATGAATCAATATGAATAAAGCTATCTCAGTTCCTGTCGGACTCATGCACAAACAATACGCAACGACCAACGCGAATGTTTGTCTGAGAGGGAACCTTTAGTTGTCGTGTTTGTTCGACACTCCACATTTCTGTTTGCTCTCCGACATTCCTGCTCAACATTGCGCTCTGTTTAATCCTCGACAGCCAACAGTGATCAATCTTTTGGACTAATCAAGCGACCAATCCCTTTATTCCAACAAGGCAGCCATTCAGGACATTATGGCGGAATTGCAACACCTTGTGGTCGGCGTCATACTGCTCGCTTCGTTCTCAACTGGTAATTGACGGTTACTTACATGTGCATCGGATTCTTATGTGACACTGTCCCAGTTGACGGAAAAGTTGATGGGTACCAGAATGACCGCATGTAAGGCTCAACTTGTAGTGCATGTGGATACCTTCTCAATGCAGGTTACGGGCTCAGGTGCTACGAGTGCAAAGAAAGTGCTTCGAAGTACGGAGGCTGTGCTGAGCCATTCAAGAGTACGAAAATCCCTGCGAAAGACTGTCCAGATAGCCCAGATCAAGCGTGCTTCAAGAGAGTCACCGTTCACAGTGAAGGTCAACACAGCGTCGGTAAGTCTGGGTTACGAACCGCGTACTTGGGGTTTCCCCAGTGATTCCGATTAATTATACCGTATGAAAGATCTTCTACCCATCTGAGCGAAATAATTACTCGTAACCGTACGCGTGTTTGCTCTTGTAGCGATGTACGAAAGAGGATGCGTCAGTCAGAACGCTTTAAACATACCGGTGGGGTGCGTAGCCAAGGATCAGTTAACGCTTGGGACCTTAGCGACCTGCCTTTGCAGTACTGCCGAATGTAACAGTGCGGAGAGTGTGACAAGCGCCCATTTCGTGATGCTCGGACTGTTGGCTCTTAGTTTCATAAAGCAAGGTGCTGTTCTAGTCCGACTGTAGTTCAACGTCTCTGTTTGATACTTGTCTCGATCGACCAGAAACCTGCCTTAACGATATGTCTTCTTTTGTACGAGGAGCGATACCTAACTTTTCTAACTCGCCAAACTAGCTACTACTACTTTTCTAACTGAAGACTTTCTCAATAGTCTTCCAACCAGAAATTGTCAAATTTTTCTGTTAATTTGTCTCAACTCTTTTCCTCAATCTGCACCAGCCTGGTTCGAAAATAGGTGACAGATCGTAGCGGGAATAAATCAGGAGTAAGATCGTTTGAAAATGGCTTCCGATATTAGGGTCAGCACTTTCTGCAGAGGGCGTACGGCAGCCAAATCAGCTGATTCAGTTAACCGCATATGTGCCGTGCTAAATAGAAATCGCGCAGTTGTGGTGCAGCGTCACTACAGCTTTACGGCTGGGTTCTATTCGAAATCGGAACAGCTAAAACTTTGCTAACTCTCGCTCGGTCCTTATGGCCGTAGAACCTTATCAGCTGAACAAGACACAGGACCGCGCCACCTGCAGAATTTGACCTAGCAAAGTATGCCCGTTAGAAAAGTTGGGTTTCCCTCCTCGTACATGTAACTGCGCAACGTAGATTAGTCTGTAATAACTTTAAAGGAGCGGTTATATCCCTCGAGAAACCGATTATTACAGGTCTCGCATCGAAAGCATGACCCTCGTGCACTGATGGTAACTGCTTACCGGCTCGCTGCGGTACCGCCGGGTTCTCGGTAAAAAACACCTCCACTTACTTCTCCATCTTGACTGGACACATCTATCTCCAGAACCAGCAACAGCACCTATCACTCGCCTCCGTTGGTTGTAGTACGAGTCGTACAGTAGTCGAACGGGACGCGATCTTAGATCAGTTGCTCTGCTCTTTCTGCTTTCTTTCTGTTTCGGCTGTCCTTCCGTCTTCCTCCTCCTAGCGTTTCGTGGGCCGATAAACTTTTTGTTTGGGTTTCTCGGTCCGGCCAAGAAGTCGATGTACTTCGACAGCTCGTTTGCAAAGCCTCCTAACAGCCGTCATACGGTATAACTGCATGATGGTGCTAAGTCAACTGCAAGGAGGACCGCAGGAACTGAGAGTGGAGGCTCGTTTGTACTGCAGCGCGCTTACGTTATTACTGGTCGGTCCTTCGTTGGATCAGCAAAACCAAGTCTAAGGAGCAATAGGCTGTTTCTAGAGTTTCTGCCAACTTTCAATACCTAACAAGGTCTCTCGAGGTTTTGTTTTGTACGAACTTTCCAGAAATGAGAGTGCAGTATTGGTCCTAGCCGGCTCTTCATTCGAGAGCTCATGGTGGCTCGCTGCATATATCTTCTTACACGCTACGAGGTAAACTTGCACAATTCGGGCGGTCTGAATCTTAGCTCCTTCTGCTCCAAATCGCCTAGGTTTTGTTCGCCGGGCTAGAACAGACACTCTTCTTTCTCTCGTGACAGGCTTAGAGATAGGAAGATGCCACAGAATTGAGGAGCCAGCGGCGGAACGAAGAGGGGTTTACTCAATGTTGAAAAGCCTATAATTGAGTAAACCCCAATGTTGAAAAGCCCCAATGAGAAAAGTTGTTCGTAAGCGAATGCCAGTGAATGTTCAAAAGGAAGATTGTTACCATGTTCTTCCCATTGCTGGGCACAAGAAAAGCCGGGATGAGTTTTCTGCTGTTGTTTCCCCTATTCGTTGAATAGACTTTCTCAAGTCATGATTAAGTTTGGATGAGGTTTAGGGAACAGAAGGACCCATGAATAGGAACAGACTTATTGTGGAATTTTTGGGATAAACTCCCCATCACGAACAGCTCGTCGCCGTGCCTTCAAAGAACAGATGTCCAAAAGTCGCAGACTGACTTACCAAGCTCACATGATTAGAATTGGTAAGACATGGAAACTCGATCAATGAACCAACGAGTATAGATCAAGGAACGGGCGACGCTAAGATGAAAGCAATGATAAACAAGACCGGGAACAGAGAGTATGCAATTACGTGAGATAAAAAGAGCGCATGCGGGCCCGGCCAGAGATGGTTCTTAACCGTGAGAATTGTTCTGATCCTGGCAAATTATATAGCCATAAGGTGAACGAGCCAAAGTTGTACTTAGTTTTCGAATCGCCCAACTACGGTCACGGCAATTATTCGAACAACCTTGACTGTATAACCTGGATCACCACCGACCCCGACCAAAAGATGGTGGTAGGGATGCAAAAGCGCGCGTGAATTCAATCTGAATAAGACACTATGAGGCAGTAGGTACAAGATTATCGTGTTAAAACATTTCCTACCTCGCGTTCTTTTCGCAGTTCCACCCTTATGACGTGGACCTGGAAGATGGCTGGGACAACCTTTACCTGTATGACACTTCCCCTTCCACTAACCGTCTGCTAGCCAAGATCACCGGCAATGGACAGAACTTAACATGGCCGATTTATTCTGACAGCCACAGCGTGGTGTGTTGACGCATCGTACAGAAACGTTGAACATCATTTGAAAATACCGATACTTAAGACGAAACCCGATTTCCTCGTAGGAAGCAATCTTCGTCACTGACGGTAGTATCACCAGACGCGGCTTCCGTCTCTACGTGGCATGTAAGTCTGTTGTCGTCGCCCATTGGGTCAGATGCATTGAAACCTGTACGTTGTGGATAATGGTTGAGACAATCTTCCTTCTGCAGCCGTCCCCTTAGGCCAGCACAACTCTACCACTGCCCCACCATCGACCAGCCGAAATACATCCAGTCAGTGGTCTCCGGTCTATCCCAGCTCCACTCTGCGTCCATGGAACTCTTCCCCAAGACCATCTACGTGGTCAGGCTGGAATAGCACCCAGCACCCCACCGTGGCACCCATCACATGGGAAATGGAGAATACCACCACCATCACGCAGACGCAGTCGAGTGGAAACACGATCAGGACTACAGTTCAAACTGTTACCAGAACCGCTACATCCGTTGTCGTCACTGACACGATGACGACTACCCACACTTACAGCTCGGAAGGATGGAGCAAGATACAACTGAGTGAGAACGGATTCTACAATCATGAGAACCAGAAGATCGAGTGACAGTTATTTGATTAGATTTTTCTGCTCCGCTGATGCAAAGCTTTGTTTTCCGCCTAACATATCATCTGATGTTAACGCGTGCGAGGTTCGGGTACGCTGATAAAGCTACGAAGTGGACCAATCCGCCCGTGCGTTCTTGTAATGTGAAGCCTGATTGAGTGCCGACCCTAAACTCAAATTACTCGATCAGACAAACAAGTTCCGTTCTGAAATAATCACTGAAATCAATTTGTCTGGAATGCATCGGTTTATGCGTGACTGTTCGTAAAAGTGTTTACAAATCCAGAAAATATTGAGAAGACACTTGGCCGTGAAGCTGGTCCGTGACTGAGCACTCAGAAGACGCCTAATTATGGTACCTCGAAAACGATATGTCAATTTTTCTTACAACGGGAACTTCAGACCATGTCATACGCAGATCATGTTATCGATGCTTGGTGATAGCTTTTCCTGAAGGCAGAGAATCCCGAAGGACGCCGCTCGCTGTAAAACCAGTGTTACTGCCCATACAGCACCACAAAGGTCAATCCGAAAACTGGTCTTCTCTTCAGACAAACAATAAGTTCCACATCGAGATGGTGCAGAAAGAAGTTTTGAGGTTGATGCTTGTAAGAATAACGGCAGTTTTGCCAAAAAGCCGTTTTAGCAGTTTGCGTCCAAATTGCTGTGCATTATATCAATACGTACAAAGATGCTGGAGAATTCAGTTTTCCGAAAGTTGGCTTTTCGCACGTCCCTCGCTAGTATGGGGTCCAGAACTACGTTCCGCACCAGATCGATGTGACTTGGTACTTTTCTGGAGAGTCGATCAGGTCGATCCGGGTTGACCTTTGAATTGCTGTCCCGGCTGTAACATTGGTTCTAAGCGAACGACGTTCCTCGGAGATTTCTGCAACTCCAGGAATTGGTCGGTAGCATTGCTTTCCCATTGTTTATAGAGAGCTAGGAGGCACAGCTATCACGTAATAGTATCGGTAACATGATCGGCGTATGGCATGGTCTGAAGGTCCCCTTGTTAGAGTCAAGACCATAATACCGGCTGTCAATGTTACATGCAGGCACATTCGCAGTATTTGGATTATCCACTGCGAACAGCTAGCATTTCGTGCGTGTACACGTCACAGTCAAATGAGCTTGCAGCATAATTTTGTCGAGTATTAGCACCTAAACACATAAGACTGTAAGTGGCAGCACCTCTACGAGAGCGAAAGGTACCTAGTAAAGAATAGAGGATAGAAGCAACATTGTGCAGTTTGAGTGTAGTTAATCGAGATCCCCTCTAAAAACAGGCTGCTGCGTTTCTTGGCTCAGTGGAACTGCTGGCTGGCTTTGACGAACTTAAGTTCCAATAGGGTTGACACTTATGGCAGCGTAGCCGCTTGGAGTATGGTTAACGGCCCATGCGGCCAATCTTGGCCAGGGAGTCCAGATACTTGATGAAGCGTTGGCGGCAGTCAAAATAAGACTTGCAATCGTCCAGCGGTCCTCGAGGCGAGGGACCCATCAGTCCTGCCGGATTTGGTGCCGAGCGCTTGTTGGAGGAATCCATGTAGTAGCGGGCCGATGTCGCAGGTAGCTCCGGCACCATCTCGTACGGCCCTGCAAACGATGAAGAAAGCCTCTTCCACAGTCGCATAAAACGTCACCGAAAAATATTCTGTGCCCAGCGCGGTTGTGAGTAACGTCGAAATATCACAAGGGACTTACCGACTGTGTCGTTGTCGTCTCGGTCCATTCCGCCATAGGCGAAGGGTAGAGCGAAGCCGACAGCAGCATCAGTTATGACGGCACTGATGACTAACGCTGATAGCGAAAATGTAGTGAAAGAATGCATTGTGATATTCAAGTCCTGCTCGAGGGAAAATGATGCAGCTCTGCAGCTGGAAGATCCGTTGGACCAAACGAGCTCCCGATGCACACGGGTAAGGCCCTGGGACGGATGCTTGTTTGTCTGTGATTGTACGATAGTCACGACCCAGCCTGCGCAAAAAGAGAAAGTTGAGAGCTGAAGCGCATCAAGTCGATTAGAGCGTGCTTAAGTAGCTGGCATGGACCGACGGCAGACTGTGTGAGCTGACAGCAACTCTGAGAACTGGGATTACTGCCTTTAGTGGGAAGCTTAGCAGATGAGTGGCAAAGCTTCCGGGCAGTTGGTGTAGTCAACGAGAATTAAAGATGTACACAGTAGGCACAGTACACGCTGGGTGCCGATGATAACTTCCTTGTGCAAGTGATGTACAGTACTTCGAAAGGTACGTCAGGGAATATCCTTTGAACTACACAGTCTGAAGTCTTCCATTACATATAGCCTTCTACCGAAATTTAGGGTAATCAAGCGAGTGCATTTTCAAGTTCTCGTGCATGACAGCAATCATCAATGTCCTTTCCGAACCGCACACCCGGTTTTTACTTGATGGATTACGGTGGCTCCCATTCTTAAGCTTTCAGACTGAGGTTATTGAAAAGCATATGGGTAGAGAGGTTGGATGGAATCCCTGCTGAAGGCGCTGATCCTACAAAACTCGTTACTCAAGAAGGCTGGGTTCCTGTTTTCACTGCGGTACGGCGTGATACCAAGGAGTGTTCTTCGTCTTGTTGATCTAATCATGCTCGGTGATGCATTCCAGGCTTGTAATTAAACATGAGTAGCTGAAACTGCGTAATGCGAGCGAGTGGAAATCCGGAGATGCAATAAGACAACCTACCCAAGAAACACAATCAGTTCCATGGGTGCAGCACACAGCTGCTCCCCGGAAAAGTGTCAGCGAACCCGACACTTTACTGGAGCACGAAAATTGGAGACTTACCTAATTGCCTGACGGTGATTCCGTCTCATTCTGTGCATTCTTTACACCACATGATTTACAGTAGCAAGATCGACGGTGATTTTAATTGTGACTTCGAATATCGAACAATGGCGACTTCAGCGAAAACATAGTCACTAGCTGACTGTCCCTAGTCAGAAAACTTTGTGGAAAGAGGCTTTAAACGCCCGCAGGAACGACGAACGTTGACTTTAATTTCGTCATGCATTTTCTAATCGTTTTTCTTGTGAGGACACGTTAGGCCGACGTGTGACAAGTGTGTTTGGTTAGCCGGACCCAAGGTGTTTAGTTTGCTAAAGTTCGGAAAAAGGACAGGCTGGAAAGGCCTCCAGCCACGCTCTGAAAGTCTTCGTCGATAGGGCAAGGAGTCGAGCTCTGATGCTCACGGCGCTCCTGGTCAGGACCTCTTCTTACTGCACTTTCACAATGGAAGATCGACAGCGATGAGCCGGCATTTCCGCTGAATTCAGAAGAGCCCATGAGGTTTGCAGGTACCGACAAAGTGTACCTGAAGTGTCTCCATACCAGAGGAAACAGTTTCTGAGTACGGTACGGTACAATGTAAGCAAAGAAAGACCTTCGAAAATGAATGCGACCTCTTACACGCAACTAAGTTAGCTAGTCATCCTTGAAGTTAACCAAATCTCCAAATCCGATTGGTTAACCACCTGGTTTCCACTAACGCCCATTCTGTTTTATCGTGTACTGTACGATAGTACCAGACTCCATAATTATATTCTGCATAGTCCCGCAACTTTGTAACACGGTAGTATCAGATCAGTGAAACACGGTCTTAAACCTGCCGAAGAAGGCGGGAACTCACTGAAATGCCCATCAGAACTGAAAACATCACAATATATCCAAATCTAAACTGAAACAAGAAATAAAACTGGTCTGAAGCCAATGCTCAACTGCATCTTCTCTGACATCTTCAATGAAGGCTGGTCACTTGCTCAATCCAAGAGAACTGGGGGAAGCGAGATTGGCAAGGCGGAAAATCAGGAGACGATAAGATGAACCAGAAACCATGCGAAGTCTGATGTAATGCCTGTATCGCTTCACTGAATAGCGACCTCACAAACGCTCGTGATAGTTACTGTGTGCATGTGCATGTCGCGTCTCAATGCAAGTTTTCACAGTTAGAGCACCACCCAACAATCGCTGGGCGGAGACATACTCGCGCCTGAACCGAGCAATACATTGTGTTTCCCTGTTGCGGCAAAGCCTTGTGAGAAGTTTCCCATGTACAGATAATGCCATCGCAACCGTTCGAGCAATCAATGCTGCGGGACCATGCAGAATATATTGATTCTGACAGTATGTGTTCGGGCTACATTTGCGCTGATCGAGGTCACATTTGACGGGCTCATCAAGATTCCACAGTGGTACGGCCCGGTAATACTGAAATGAAATTATTAGTTCATTCTTTTGCAGTTCGCCATCAGGGGCATCGTGCCGAATATCGTGCACTGTGGGTATACCGGTTCTGGACAAGCTCGAACTGTAATTCGAAACCAAAGGGACGATTCTCGTTTGAGCCACCAGTTCAGCACTGTATACGTAGGCACACATCTGCAGTACTACTGCCAGCCTCGTCACCTGTGCGAAAACTCGCACCAGATACGTAGATGAGTTGCCGGAACCGGAGCGACGTGGAATATTTGCGCGGTGCAGAAAATTCTGTTGTAACCACAAACAAGATGTCTGGTGACATGTCTCTATGTGTGGCAAGTCTGAGCTCCTGCAATGTACTTCCGTCAACCTCGATCAAGAAAACCAAAGCACGCCATTGCTAAAATACGTTGCCCGTTTACCATTGTGATCACGAACGTGAGGACATGGCGAATCAGTCAATCAAAACGAAGGCGGAGTTCGGGGCGGGATCGCAATCAGATTTGATGGACTTTATTGGAAGGCACCCTCTGAAATCTAAATCACTCCATCACTCACCCTGTAGCCTGAACTCATTCCAAACTTCCTTTTTGAACATAATGACAGATGAAGCTTTAGATATCACAGAAGAGATCACAGGAAGACTCTCGGTATCACAAAAGAACACCTGTTACGCCTGAAACAGCTGACTGAACCGGAAACGTTGATCAAGGCTTTTGATTGCCGTGACGTCACGTCATACAGCAATTTTGATTGTTTGATTCGCCATGTCCTCACGTTCCTGACCACAATGGTACTTGATTCACGGAAACCGACTGTTGAAGGGAAACCAGAATAAATCAGAATTCTTTTGTAGCCGTCTCGGGGGACAGACCTCTGCAGGTCGCTCATCGGCTCAGGCTTAGACCTTATCAAGAAACAATGGTCCCGACATCCAGTCTATTTGCTAGCTTCAATTTTTCCTTTTTTCCTCCTAGCCCGTGTTCGATCAACTTAAGGTTTTTCCAGTACCTGACACCCTTCTGTCACTGCAGCTCGATGATGGGCAACTTTGACTTTTTTCCTTGCGACGCAGTTTGCGAGCTTCGATATGGAAAGGGTCTTGAGCATGAGTGTCTCGCTTCTTCATCGATAAGCTGAGCTCCCAATGGCACATCATCAGTGTAGTGGAGCCATCTGTTCGTTCGGTGATCCGCAGCGCCACCTGCGCCTCAGTGTTCAGCGGCAGACAGATCCGAGATCTTATTAGTCATCTACGGAGCGTTCCCCTTCCAACCAATGTTGACCTCAAATACTTACTAGTGTCGGAAGAACTGTTCAAACACCCGATCTCGCTGCCCGATTTGCAACTTTAAAGCGACGTTCAGCTTTTTCTATACAATCTCTTCAACGTACTCGGATGTTCCATCGCGGCCACCATTAATCTCCATGTTTGATACGTTAACGGTCCTTCTCGCCATCTTGGCGTCCGCAGCATGGGTCAGTTCAAGACAGATCTAGCTGAGAGCGTCAATGCTGGCCATGTAACGATAAACGACATCACAACTTGGGCCGATTCGTTTCTGGAGGCCGAGATCGGGACCAATGTCTGGTTCATTAGCGAGCTTGTTTTCCGTTCCTCGTTGACCCCGTGAAGCTCTTCTTATTTCAGTTCATGAGCGTCGTGGATGTTCTCTCTATGGTGCAGTTCTTCGTGGATGTTTTATCGAACTTGCTGGTGGGAAGCCGGACCAACTTACTGTATCTTACTGAAGGAACCGCCAAATAAACGCGACGAGGTAAATTCGGGAGCACATCGTGATTAATCAATTTGTCCGTCTGGTCCCTGTCTGGCTTCAACAAATAATTTCTTCTTTTGCAGCTCACACGCCACCTTCAGGATCCTCCCTGGTAGTCGCTACCGATATCACGAGAGATGGCCCAGTACTTCAAAGTGCTACGCACTGTATAGGAAAGACAAGGAAAAGTGGCGGACAGCATTGCACGCAAAGCTTCCATTACGCTCCCAGAAGAAATTTCTTACTGAAGCGCACAGCAGTTGCCGAGACTTTGATGATGGTTTCCAGCCTTTTTTTCATTGCGCCGTTCATCCTCTTTGGATCGCCCACGTGTGCAACCTTAATCATTTAGGTGCACAGGAAAGAGCTAAATTATCAAACATCAAATCTTACAGTTACAACCAGGAAGTCAATCAACCACCGGTGGAGGTGAGTCATGTCAAAGACAAGCCCCGATTGATGGAGGTGCCATAAAAAAAGATCGGAAACTACGTAGAAAGTTAAAAGAAAATGGCGTATACCAGGCATGTTCCTGGCCTGATTATGACAGGTACTGATTATGTGGGTTTCGGCGGCCCAATTTGCGTACGAACGTTTCCCAGTCTAATTGTTGAGAAAACGAGTCTGATGTTTTGGGACCCCAAGGGCGAAGTTAAACTGCTGATGCAATCTAGTGAAGCAAACATCGAGGAACAAGATACTGGGGTTAATTTGACTGTCTGACCAGTGGTCAGGTGGCTACGTCAGGAAAATTTGGAGGGGTTCGAAATTTTGGCTGAAAATGTTTCGGACGTCACAGCGACGGCGTACAGCCTGAAAATGCGCCCGCACGTATTTTGCAATAAAACCTCCCCTGGAATTTCCAGAGAAATCTTCTCAAAAGGGCGAACAATGTTTTGAAACTTTGAGCCACGGCGAGGTACGGCAAACTCACCACGCGATGCCCCGCGATATTGCCTATAACAAGTCAGAAAAGGGTCGTTCGGAGTCAAGACAGTTCGTACGCAAATTAGCCCGCCGATACCCATATGTTATAGTCTTGATTGAAGAGCAGTCATCTGGGTACTACAATCAAGGCTACATAATATTACTAGAATCAATGGCTGTTTCATAGTCAGGCCCGGAACAGACCTGTCACTGGCAATCTGCAGAAAGTCGATGTTCAATAGAGAGCGACACCTTCCGCTAATATGTCGGATTGCACCCAAAATCTATGCGTCATGATTTTCCGTGAAGGTTCAATAAAGCTCGGTATGAGTTCATGCGTTGAAGTATCACTATACTGCAAGTCTGCAACGATAGCGGATAATAAAGTACGAGTAGGCTGGTCCAGCAAAAGTGAAAAAATCGATTAGATGATTCATAATCAGTTGCGTGCTGCATCATCCTGCATACGCCACTTGAGTCGGATTTATCACGTCGCATACCAGTGTGTCATGTACTCTACGGACCGTACGATCAAAACAGAGAAAGGCTGAAAAACGTTTGGTGTACTTCAGACAGCTTAATAGCATTAGCTCGATAGATGTGTTCACTGTACTGCTGAGCTTGCAATTGCCCCATCCCACATTGAACTTGTCTTCTCTCGCTTCTATACTACTCTATATTCCGCTGATGCTGCCATCGATCAAGGCAACCCTGTTAGATAAATGTTACACAAGCATCTCCTCCGACTGTAAAACACAGACTGTACTGTTTCTGCGCCATTCTCGAAAGTTCAATGTATACAGTATAGACATACAGCACAGTGTGCGTGATAGTTTCACGTTTGATGCGGAAACGCACCATCTTCTTCGATCGTGTATATTGAATTGACATTGGCCCGCTTCAGTTTTTACTGCTGCACGTCTTTTTATATTCATTAGTCAACTCGTCGTCCATACCGCTCTTATCTTGGGGCGATAGCAGAGCTAACCTCAAACTTTATACACGTTTATGTACATTGTCCTGAAGTGGTTCACAAGAGCGAAGGTTGAAGTTGCTGTTGACTCGACATTGCATCCGGACGCCTCAGTGGATAAAGCTAGGCTGAAAGGAGAGTCTCAGTTTACGGAATTGCGATTGTGGAAGCTGTACGATGGAACAAACCAGAATGAGTTATGAAACGCGGAATCACAGCAGTTCCAGCATGCTGCACGACAGCGAAGTGCGTGTCCCTGTCCTACAACGTGAAACCAGCGTCGTGGAGAAGGAATTCGGCTCTATTCGTGAGCGCTTTGATGACGAGATGAGGAAGATGGAGGAGGAAATGAACCGACTCAGAGGCGAAATCCTCGAAGGTAAGATAGTCCATCACGTTTGACTTACCCATAGTTAAAAATGCCTGGATTATTCCATAAGAAAATTAAGCGAAGAAAAATGGTCAACAGGATGTTGTCTCCGCCACGAAGTTTGCTTTGTACATATATATGTGCATCTGAGTACAATGGAGTGACGCAGAACAAGACGCAATCTTGACTAATTTTTGGACATCATTTTACTGCTCAGTGTAACGATGGGAATCGTTGGGAAGAGGTTAAAAAGGTGTACCATGTTAATTTGACTTAATTCAGATGAATGGTCTTCAACAGGAAATAAAAGGCTGGAGTCGTCTTTCAAAGAGTCGCGTTCAACGACCACACGCACCACCTCCTCACGCAGCAATTTCGGTGACAGCTCGGTGGCGGGATCAATGGAGCCGGGCGGGGAGTATCGGACGGAATTGAAGCAATGGATGGATAATCTGGACAGCCCACTAATCTCCAACCATCAAGACATCAGCGGCCACGACGGCAAGTGCCTGCGTCTCCGCTTCGACGTCAGCGAGTACCGGCCGGAAGAAATCTCCGTCAAGACGGTCGATCAAAAGCTCAAGGTCCATGCCAAGCATGAGGAGAAGGGCGAAGGACGCTCGGTCTACCGCGAGTACAACCGCGAATTCCTCCTGCCACAAGGCACCGACCCCGAACTGATCAAGTCAACCCTCTCCAAAGATGGCATTCTCACCGTCGAAGCTCCTCTCCCCGCCCTCCCTCTCACTTCAGAACACCGAATTCCCATCACCAATTTCTAGACATGAGCATTTTCTCCTCCTCCTGTTAGGAATGTCCCCCAAATGTCAGATAAAACCTTTTTTTCCATAGTCGTGTTTTACTGCTGTATTTTACGTCCTGACGTTTATTTATCGTTGGCTGCATGTACTTTCACTGTGGAAAAAAGCTGTAATGATGGCCGGAATGTGAAACTTTCTTTCGGATGGCACGCTCGACTGGAGCTTGATACGATCTGGCAGCTATAAATGTATGAAATGACGTAAGCTATCGCTTTTTCTTCCGTCCAGTTATAGCCGTCCATATAAGATAGGCTAGGGTGAAATTGTAAAGTTTGCCCATGTCATCATTACTTCATCGAACCATTAGTGTCTGCGTTTTATTTTCGGGCTGGGACGTTATGGATCGATATCTTTAACCAGCACACACTGCACTTCCGAAGCTTCCGCCTCTCAATGCCGATCTGTCAGCGTTTTGTTTGAAACAATATTTTTTGGCTGTAAATTACTTTGCCGACATCGATAAATGTCAACTCTGCTCTATATGAGGGTTCATTATTTTGTCGACGCGTGAATATCGCTGCTATCACTTAGACACAGACGAAGGAATATTCGAGAAACTTGCCGAGGCACCGATAAACCCAGAATCAATGAATCGATGAACTTTTGTCTGGATGCGGAATCTGATATTTTTGTCTTTGCCATTTTCTTCCGGCGCTTGTCTGACAAAGAGGATCACATAACCGTCAGGTTTTTTTTCGTGGTCGAGGCAATATTTTGCCTAGCTCCGTTGGTCACAGCTGTTGGACGTGTGGCTGTGATGTTGCGCAGTCTCTCTATCTGGTTAGGGGTGAGACATCATGCATGCCGGAAATCTGTGCTGGCTGATGACGGTCACGCGTTGCCAAACCGGTTTCAACTTTCAGCGCTTGCTTTTAACCCGCGCGCTGTGTTACGGTGGCCGGTCAGACAGAAAACCAGACGAACCGTGGCGCTACTCAAAATAATCCGCCGATGACACCACATGAAAACAGACGCCCACAATTGCAACGTTAGCTCAATTGGGGAGAACATGCATGTACAATGATTCAATAGACGCCTAATGTAATTCTGGTATGTGCGCTTCTTACAAAAAGCATGCTTCGTGCCAAGATACTCATCGTCTTTGACGAATCTGCCGCAGCAGCTCCAATGAGGCTGATGCATTCGGCCGATTTTGAAACATGCCATTAAATCAAAAGCGGCTTGTTGCACTCACACCGATGAACACGACACATTCTTCGCTACTTACATTGGCTGAGGGCAGATCCCGTGCGAAAGCTTGTGTGGCGACTAACCGCGAAAAACCTCCGTTATCGACTGGCGGTTTTCTTCTGCGATAACCACCAGTCAAACTTTCTTCGTGAACTGCCTCCTTGTCTTATCATGGTAAAGATACCGTCCAGCAGTGCAACCAGTATTCCTCCGTCAGGGCTAACATACAAACCGAGATGTTGTCGCCACCTCATCGACCGGGATGGAGACGCCCTCTCAAACTCGAACACTGGCTGTAGTCAGAATTTTCCCTTGGATATTGTTTATTGCATCACATAAAAGTTGTTCTTCCCGCTAGCGATTAACCCGCTCCTTTCGACTCATGACGTGGAGCCACTGTTCGGCGGTACATGTGGCCGCCGTTTGTGGCTTCACTGACTCATTTGTACAAGGTCGCTGCGAGTCTTCATGACTGTATATCTCCGTGAACTGTGAGCTCATCCAAATCCTGGTATGAAGTGGTAACTCAAACAAATGATTGTATTCTATAGACGTGTTTTGTACCAGCGACCGAAGCTGCGATATAAGCAGCCGCAACTCAGTCCATAGCTCCATTACTTTCCTCAGTTTGCATTTACCCGTTTTCAACAACATAAATTGCTTGTTAGACCTGTCGGGATATCAGAGTTTGATCATTTTCGAAACACTCTTGCCAGCATGGAGAGCCTTACAAAAAGGTGCTGTGGGCTTTTTATCAGGGATTCCAACAAGGCAGTTCCCTTGACAGCTGTCGAATACGACGTCCAAGTCAAGTCTTTCGCCAGTCAAATCACCATCAACCAAACCTACAGGAACGAGGAAACCAGCGATGTGGAATGCGTCTACGGATTCCCCATCAATGACCAAGCCGCCGTCGTCGGTTTCACCGTCGAGATCGACGGCAAGAGCCTCGTCAGCCAGTTCAAAAAGAAGGACGAAGCATTCCAGGAATACACCGACGCACTCTCACGAGGAGATGGCGCCTACCTACTGGACCAAAGTGATCGTAGTGACGACACATTCATCCTTAGTGTCGGACGACTACCACCCAGCAAGGAATGCCGGGTATCCATAAAGTACGTCGCGACACTGGAATCGGTGACGGAAACCGTCACGCAGCTGACTATTCCAATGTCTTTATCACCTCGTTACAACCCACACCCGAATGGCTCAGCCAGATCAGTGGCGCCCCCTGAAGTTTACCACTCTTCTGTGCCGTACTCAGCAACCCTGAAAGCTCACATCACAGTTAACAGTACCATAAAATCCGTCACATCACCCTCCCATCCTTTATCGGTGTCGATTCAGAACCCGCAAGCAGTCGGACTTTCGTTCGGCGCTTCTCAACAACCGTTAGATCGAGATCTGATCATCATGATCGAAGTTCAGAGTAACCCGGAAGTACACGTCGAAGTGGAGGAGACAAGTGCCGGACAGTACACTGCCATGTGCTCATTCGTGCCACATTTCGAGCCGGAAGAATGCACTGTCCAGTCGGAGCTGATCTTCCTGGTCGACTGCTCAGGCTCGATGCAAGACCAGGGGAAAATCGACGAAGCTCGACGAGCCATGCACATCTTCCTGCGAAGTATTCCCCAAGGTTGTGCCTTCAACTTTTACCGATTCGGCAGTAGTTTCGAGTCACTCTTTCCTCAAAGCCAGCCCTACAATGCCGACACATTCGACAAGGCCAAAGTTTACGCCACCACCACACAAGCAAACCTCGGTGGTACCGAGATCCTTGAACCACTGCGCAAAATCTACTCCGAGCCAGTTGAATCCGGCTTCGCTCGACAGCTCTTCGTTCTGACGGACGGAGATGTGACCAACACCGACGAGGTCATCCAACTGGTGGCGCATAACGCAAGTAACACGCGGGTCTTTGCGTACGGTTTAGGGGATAGTCCCAGCCGTTCTCTGGTCAACGGTATTGCCATGGCCGGCAACGGTAAAGCGGAGTTTATCAAAAAGGGAGAAGTGCTCGAGGAGAAGATTGGACGGCATTTGAGTCGAGCACTTCAGCCCGCTGTGACGAAGACAAGTGTGTTATGGGACGGGCTAAGAAGTGTACAGCAGGTGCCGACTACACTGCCACCTGTCTTCAACAATGACCGGCTGCTCGTTTACGCCTTCTTCCAGAAGAGCGAAGGTATTACCGAACCAGCTGTGATATTCCAAATTGGGAAACGGATCATGGAAAAGAGGTTTTCGATTGAAGAAGCAAGGAAGGCTGGGTTCTTGGAGAAACTGGCGGCCAGAGCGTTGATCAAAGACATGGAGACTACGGCCAGTGTGAGGAAGTTTCAGGGCTCGGTACAGAACAGGGGAGTGACGCCGTCGGAGAATGAGGAAGAAAAGAAACTGCAACAGAGGCTCACGGAAGTTTCGCTGAGCTATGGTGTGATGTCAAAGTACGTATCGTTAGTGGCTGTGGAGAAAAGATCGGACAGTGAAAGAGCGGCAGCTGGTTCAATGAAAATAAGAGAAATTCCTGTACAGAAGACTGGACTACCACAAATTATGGCTCCTCAGTTTTGCCTAGCTGGTAAGAGATATTCCATTGATAT
This sequence comes from Ramazzottius varieornatus, assembly GCA_001949185.1. Lineage (NCBI taxonomy): Eukaryota > Metazoa > Tardigrada > Eutardigrada > Parachela > Ramazzottiidae > Ramazzottius > Ramazzottius varieornatus. The sequence continues at coordinate 57,228 of BDGG01000017.1, read as the reverse complement.
CCAGAGCGACGGTGTGTTCGTTGCGCACTAAGAATTTTCGGTTAATAATTTTTGTCTTTTTATTTTTTAGCGATCCTCCCTCCGATGTCGAGACAATGGGGAAGATCTAGATCTAGATCTAGATCATCATCCAGACTGGGCGGCCTGATGTACCAAAAGGCATCGGGCGGTGCGTCATTTGAAATTGCAGCTTCGGGCTTTATGCCTGGAGGTGTATCATCTGAGTCCCTAGATTTTGGCGCAGTGACTAGTCTTGACCAGCATGATCAGGGTGATGCGCGCCTGGGGATACAAGATGCGGAGTCGGTCGACACGGGCACCGAATCGGCGTTGAGCGTTTTGTTGCAACTCCAGCAATGGGACGGTAGTTGGAGCGCTACCGATCATCTGGAAAAGATTACAGGAGTGCGGTTGGCGGACGTCAGAGCCACTCTCGTTAGAGACGCAGGAGAGGCTTCAGCTGTCGACGATAACTTCATCGCAACGGCTATCGCTGTTGAGTTCATTAAGAAGAAATTCGGCGGCCAAAAAGCCATCTGGCAGCAGATTGTCAACAAAGGGCAAGGCTTTTTGAAGAAAAGTGTTGATAATATTTGTTTGACAGCAGTGGCGAATGTTGTTGCTAGTTTGATTACCTAAATACTTGGCACCGCGTACGGGGAACTACACGCGCTGTTCGGTGAATGGTCATCTGCTTTTAGGTTTTAAGCTCGCAGTTTGACGCAACCAATTAAACTTCAGAAAGCCAAAACGCCAAACGATAACGAACTCGCGAGCCAGCCGGTGATTGTACTGCACTGTCGAACTATTATTTTACGGTCATGGTTTCTACAGACCGATCAGCACCCGCATAGTTTTCAAGTATAATTTCCACTAAAAGAATTACTGTGTATCCAGTACGCGGCCTCGGAGGATTTCCGAGGGAACATGTGGTTAGTGTAGGCTCGTTGAAGCGAAAATAAAATTTTTCGCCGTTCTTCGCCGCGGCAGAAGCATCCTTGATCAATCGATCAGAATGTTTTGTCCGCCGCGGCGAAAATTATTTTTCGCCACGACGAAGAACGGCGAAAAGTTTAATTTTCGCTTCGCCGAGCCTTCACTACGTGTGGTATCGCAGAAATCAAGAGCCTAACTTGAGATGGGGAACTGTTTACACCGTGATACCAAGGAGCTAGCTCAGCAGACTGCGGTATCTGCAGCCTCTGTGCTCCCTGCCGCCTCGCGCTCAGCGCCTCCGCTGCTCGCTGGGTCTGACCTTACTTTGTTCGAGTGACACAAGGTCGTAACGGGCAGCAGTTCGATAAAACTGCGACGTTAGGTAGGCAGTGGTATTCCTCGCGGTAATGTCCTGCCGGAAGGCTGGGACTCTGACTTCATCCAAATTGTATGGCTACTTCTTGCGAAATCAAGAGGAAGGTGTATGCTCAGGAGGCTGGGGAGTTCCGCAGTAAGATTCGATCTTGGGATCAGTGGCTAGAAATTAGGGATCAGAGGTTTTTTTAAGGGTTCATGTAAGTACGTTTGTTCGGGGATTTGATTTCTGGTCGCGTGATCTCTGGACGTCGCTTCCAATGGGGAATTCGGAGTTTATACACTGTACTAGCAAAAGTTATTGTCCAGGACACTTTTCTGACTGGAATTGCCCGATTCGGTTTCGCGCAACGAAGAAACGTTGTGAAATTTTCTTTCGTGTGCATCCTTAGGCCATAAATCAAGCCTAAAATCAGTTAAGAGGACAAGAACGAGCTCACGAAGCGCACTAAGTCATTCAACCTGTCTGGAAAAAAATCTAGCTAGTGAAGCAGCGTTCAGGTAAAACCGCGTGTCATCAGAATAAGAAGTGCGCTGCGTTTGTTGCTCTACTATTCACTGCGCTCCTTTTTACCGAGGCACGTCCATCCCATTGAAAAAGCGCCCACAGGCAGGTACCCTGGTGGAATTGCGCTTACGTTTGCGCTTCTCGCATGGTAGCCCATTACTGCCAGACATTAAACATTCACACCAACGTGCTGTATGATATATCAATGGATTGCATAAAACTACTTCCCTACTTTCCAGTTTCTAACTTTCTTTAGACAGTAGTAATTAAGCTGAGGGCTCGACCTTGGTTTGGCATGATGAAGAGACTACTACCGCCACTTTGCGGTACCACGGTTTTGCTGATGCTCGGTAAGTACCCACGAGGTCTGATTGCTGCAGAACACGGTTCGTCACTTCGTCCAACTCGAATGTGCACGGTATAGTGATCATTTTGCCATCTTTGCAGTCCACGTCCAAGCGCAGCCTCCGCTACGCCCCAACGGGTACGATCGTTGCGATCAAGTCTACTGTCGGACCAAGCCCGACGGGTACTACCAAGTTCAGCAATGCTCCAGCAACTACTGCCGCTGTAGCGGCTCCACTGCCAAGATATTCAGTTGTGCAGCTGGCAAGTACTTTTACGAACAAGGACCCAGCTGTCGCACCGGAGATGCAAGTTGGTGCCCAGTGAAGAGGCCACCGAACCCACCGATACCGGCGGCTCCTTGGCCTGCTCCCCCTCCTTTCATATCTGCTTATTGTAATGCGCAAAACTGCTTTGATCGCGCCGGTCCCCCTGGGCCATTTTTTCCCCTAGATATATGCAGTCCATACTGGTGCTATTGTTCTGGTCTTACCGGTAAGGTAGAAACATGTCCACCTGGTCAGTTCTTTGATTACAGATCGGAAAGTGGTGCTTGCGTCGACCGATTCACCTTGCCGTATTGCTAGTTACACACGTTTCAGCTAATGAATAAACAATATCGCAGTACCGATAGTCTAGAAATCAGGGTACCTGTGCATCCAGACTCATCCGTCTTCTAACGGGCTCTGGCATGGCTATCGACTTGGAGTCCCTATCGGTGACCTGCACGATTTTGTCGGCTTCTATTCTACGACTGGTACGGGTGACGACTTGCGTTACCTCAGCCAAGGCTTTGAGTCTCGTCAGGTCCTGATGGTAAGTGTAAGCTGTGCACGCATGTAGAGACTGCTGGATACAGTATATATCCAGATTTCCAGATCTACAGTAGTCACGAACTCACAACGCTTTGTTTTTTCAGCTTGGTAGGCTCGAAAGTCCTCTCCTAGTTCCGGAAAGTTCGGCCCTTCTGCCTCATCCACTCCTAAAAAGAAAGGCCGTCGCCGTCCAAGGCCACCTCAAGTCCATCGATGTCGTCAGGCAGCGGGAGCGGTGATGGCGGTGGGATGGGAGATGGGAGTGGTGTTGCGCAGACCAAGACGCAGACGAGCTTCTTGTATGGAACGACGTCGGCTTGTCTTTTCAGGAGTGGAGAGGGCAGGAGCGGGGAAATTTTCTGGAACCAAGGCAGGACTTTCGGGCTTACCAAGCTGAGAAAACAAACCGTTGTTAGTTCTTGACCACCGTAGATCTGAAAATCTAATTTCATTAAATTAACGGCGTTGATTGAACGGAAGCCAGATCCACCTGGTGGACAATGGTGATGCTGGAGCGGGAGGCTGGAGTGGGGCGGGGGGGGGGGGTCCATGGT
>BDGG01000017.1:0-53500 GCA_001949185.1 Ramazzottius varieornatus | reverse complement strand
GGCCGGGGGGGGGGGGTCCATGGTCAGCTTGCTCAACTCCAAACTATATTTACGCTGTTTTAAGAATTCTGCTGCCTTGGGAGGTCTGATAGTGGAGTCGTTTCCATCTCGTCTTCGTTTGATTCAGTTGTATTTTTAGTCTTGGACCATATTTCTGATGTTTGCACGTTCCAGTAGCCGAGGTTTCATGGTAAGTTTTGTGTAGTAGTCATTACTTTTTAAGAAGAAAGCGTGAATCTTTTAGCGCTTTTGTGGGTTTGAATGGCGTACTGGTCTTAAGCGGGTTGTGTGGAAGGAGTGGCAGATGAGAAAAGAGCATATTTTGCTTGTGACCTTTATTAATGATGTTTAAGCTTGTGGATAAGATGGAAGAAGTGAAAGAAGCGCATTGAACCCAGCAACGTGTACTAACCATATTCGGATAGTGCCAAAGAACGGATACCACGAACTTGATAATCAGTTCGAGACAACCGCTAGCTCAGCGGAGCTTTCAAACGTCTAGTAAAAGTCCTTTCGCAGAACTTGACCGACGCCATTCTCTAGCTACAAGCCGTGAAGCGCTTTCGCAGTTTTGATAGTGGCGCCGGGAACATGAAGCGTGTGTTTGAAAAATGACAGAGAACTTCGCTTACCTGATATATCACAGTGGGACAGTATCCTACCGCTGATTGTTCGAGTTTAACCTGCTTGGTTTGATTGATGACAGCTGATGCTGATTGGCCGGTAAACCGCGTTCTTACCACCGGGATTGGGTCACGTGTCCGACTGTGTGGTGGATCGTACTGTAATGCTTCATGAACTTCGTGAAGTGACGTCACAGTGCGCGTAGGGTTTACGGGTATGATGACGCATACAGCACACGCTCACTATGACGTGATTCGCGAAGTTCATGAAGCATTACAGTACATAACGGGTATCACAGATCCTGTCAGTTGATCTTCCCTGGTAGCGGGATGATCAAGAGTGGATCTCGACTTTATGAAACGGCAAGTTTGTCGCTTCAAGTGGTCTAAGACCATCGGCCGTTGAGAAATCCACAAAAGTTGCTCGGAGAAGTGACTAGAAAGCCAAAAGTACCCCTCATCGGCAGATGGAACAGAGCTTAGAATATCTCTCCACTTACGCTCCGTGCTGGCATACCGATATCGTACTGAAACATATCGATATCGCGCGACACAGTATCGAAAAAATATCGTATTGAAATATCGATGCAGAAAGAATATCGAATAGCTGGATACGATATCGGCGGATATCGTATCGACAGATATCGATTGTATTTCGATATATCGATTTTGGAAATTCACGGATTTTGTTCAGCACAGGGTGCAAAATTCATAGGTTTTCACGACAAACCGGCAAATTCTGGGTTTTTTTGAGTGTTTCGAGACACGTCCTGTGATATCCAGTCTATAGTTCGGTCTGTCTGATGAGGTGCATCTCATTTTCTAAGATCTCAAATCGATCGGCGGACTGATGAAAAAAGGTTTTCCGGATCCGGCGGGAACATTGTTCAACATATCGATATTCCCTTGTCATTAAGTAGGCTCGATGCTGTAACTCCGAATTTTCGACAAGTCCCGAACTCCAGAAACCTTGCGGTCGCTTGTTGTTTGTTTTATTTGCGTATTTATACGTAGATCCTTTGCCAACTGAAGTTTCGGCTGATACATAATAGTGAGTACACCAGTAAAGCTAACGTGATTTAGGGAGAAGAGAGGGATGAAATGACAAAGTTGATGTGGTATAAGTTATTAGTACGGATTCTTTGGTTTACTGCAGTTCAACCGCAGTAAGTTCGGCGGAAAGCATTTCTTAAGTCGGTCACAGCTAGAACGAACCAAATGGGATCCAGGACGATGATGAGCGCGTTCATGGCTGAGGTGATTGGGTACATATTCGGGATATCAATGCTAAAGATTAGCAGCAGGGTGAAATACGTCTGACCAGGAGAATAGCAGATTAAGACAGTCAGCGTCATCAAAGTCAAAGACAGAAAGCCATGGTTCACTTTGCGGGTGCGTCGTCCAGTTCTTGAAATCGTTCCGCCTTCGCTGAGCGCAGCGGTGCCCGATGGAGCGGTACCTGGGTTGCGACAGTTCAGTCTACCGCGATTGGCTCCCGATGGCTGGACGTTGTTAGCTCGTCTTCGTTTCCATGTCTTGTAGCAAATGACAGGATACGTTAGTAACACCAGCGCTTCTGGTATATCATACACTATGATCTGCATGGCCCAGGCGTATTTCTGCTGAGCGGATGTGTTGACCAGGCATCCATTCGTTTCTTCCGGCAGGCGGTACCATAAAGCATCCTGGATGATACCTGGCAAGAGACATGCGTGCAGGTAGATCCACATTGCAGCACAAAGACCCAGTGCGAAGCGTTTGCGGTGATAAAGTTGGTAGGAGACTGGAAAGGTTACGGCCCACAGCCGATTCAGTGCAATCAGTGCATGTGCATTGCACATTGCCGCGTTAAAGATCCAGTTGGTGTAGTTGTAGTAAGTGCAAGCCGCATGCCCCCTCCACCAGTAAGAATATAAACCACTCACCAACTCGATCGTGTAAAATAAAATGGCGCAGCTTAGGTTGGCCAGGAAAAGGTTCATCACGTAAATGGTGAAAGGAGTAAGCAGTGATGGGCTGCGGACAAAGAGAGTGAGGACGCTGCCGTTCATCAGAATTGCACTGATTTGGACAGACAGAGTAAACGATGGACTGAAGGTCCAGCTTGGACCATATGGCAAAGTCGAGTTGGAGAGCCGGGGTATGGTACTGTTGGTCATTTCGACGTCGCAAGTCAGGCGCGAAGTTTTTGCCGAATGAAAAACAGCCGCTCCTCTGCACCGGAAAAATGCTTTTCTGGAAAACGCAACGACATATCATATTCCGTCGTGGAGCCGAAAACATGTTCCGACAGCCGAAAGACTAAATTCTCCGTGGAGCTACACCGACGGTTAAACCTTCGCGACATCTCCTGTAATCCGGGCGTGAAACAGGCTAAGCCGACACGAAGCCCACAGATTGTGTTTGGCGGCTTCCTTAATCTCCTTTCGCACAGTTCGGTCGTTCGGAATATGGTTGGTCTCACTGAACGGTTCAAAATTTTAGAATCTGAAACCAGTAGAGATACCGAACCTACAGTACTAGCCATGCATCAGCCAGCCGAGCCTGTAATGTCACCTTTTTACACAGATACATCATTCGCTTGGAATTTTCTACAGTAAAAGTTCAACAGATACTGTAAATATTCGATGCTGTCGCGCAGTACGTTATCGCACACGTGAAGTACAGCCCCAGTCCGGATTCACTGCCTGCGCAACCCCCTACGGGGTGCACCGTCACGTACGTGTACGTACTTGCTGGAATAAGAAAAGTCGTTTTTTCAGCTGTTCTGCGTGCTGGAGTTCAGAAGTTCTGTAAAGATTCCGCAGAAGTTCAATCTTATACGCCGCTGTGGGCGATGTCCCTTGACTTAAAAACTGGCTAGTGGTTCTGACCACTGGAAAGGCCGAGCAAAGGAGGCAGACCATTGTAGAGCGAGCACTTTTACTTGTGACTCACAGTACGGTTCCCCAGTAAAACTTTTAATCGCCCCAATCAAGTGGCGTGTCTTTTTTCAGTACTGTGTTTGCGATATCTGAAAGCTCGAAGAATCTGATCCTCCATTGAAATCTCGACAGACTTAAACGGGCCTCGCTTCGCTCGGCCTGACTACGTTAAGAGCATGATATTCGCTCACTTGAAGATCACTTTATCCTGTTCTCTACAAACGAGCGCATTTCAGCCAATGACATCTTTTGATAGCAGAAAAAGCAAATTTGCGGTGAAGGCACGTACAAGGCTTAACCTTTCAAAAATCCTCAGTGATCCGAGAATAAAGCATCCTTGGGCGTCCAACGTCACACATTAAGCCCACGGATTATCTTTCACAGATTTCGTGATTTCGTTTTTCCTGATTATTTCATAAGAGGGAATGAAATCGAAGAGAAAAGTCACGCTCCAGTGGGGTGCTCTGCAAGTGGTGAAGTACTTGATATCCCGGCATCTGTGTCTCGAGATCTGATACTGTTCTACCTGTGGGATGTCAGTTCAAACGCCCGATTTCGCTTTCGGCCGGTACGGATGTACACGGGGCTGCTCGCTATGCTGTTCGCATGAGACCGATCAGCTGATCGGACACGCGCTTGATTACTTGATCATAACCGGACCTCGATCAGCGGATGGTGCTGCGCAGCGTACTACTAGCAGTCTCGTGCAGAAACGCTGTTCGGTTGCAGAAGAAGCAATTGTCACATTTCACACCTAATAGACTCATCGTACATACGGCAACGTACACTGACGCGCCCAGACGGCATTGTACTCCAGACTCGCGATTTTGTTTTCATGGGTTCACATCGTAGTTAAATCGACAGTCAGTGTAGTAATTGGCCATCTACTGCAAAAACGTCCAAGCGTAAAGGCCAACCCATGCCGGGGGTACGGAATCCAAATTTGTAGAGCACAGTACAGTTAGAGTTAACGTTTGTCTCGAAAGGAGGTACATGTTGCACGCTACTCATGATTTGGAATTCGATTATCATCTCGAAAAGCCAGATCCTCGACATTGATCGACCACCATGGATTGTCCGCTTCATGTTTACTGTATCGGTTCCTGCGAAAACGTAACCGATGAGTATGGCCGTGGACTGTCCCCGATGTAGGCAGCTCGCTTATTGAACAATCCTTACTGGACGAGATACACTGTCCAAAGAACGAAAAACCCAATTGCGAACGCCGTCCCAACCATGGCTCTTGAATCCACTGGAAATACGCCAAATGGATCAAAAGTAACGTCTGTTATAACTAGCACGACCACCTCGGGTTTGTTTCATGTTACAAATCTGCAGCTGTATGTCATTTGACGACGCACTTGTGGTATTACAGAGTTCACCGCTGTATCCGCAAGTAGGACGATCTGGAGGAGCCCTTCCGGTAGAGGAGGGCCATACCGCACCAAGTACGGCAGATACATTCAGAAGTCTGGTAGCCGCATCGTACCGCCAGACTTCCTGTTTAAGATACACGATTATTTGAATAAAGGAAAAGCAGTAAGGAAAGCGATTCAAACCTCCACGTATCTGGTGGATAGGTTCGGTCGTAAGAACAGAAAGTCAGCCACCCGCATACCTGCCGGGGAGACAAACCCTTCAGACATCTATTTCGATAGGGATTCGGGAAACGTTTCAACTGACCGTACGGTCCCATCGTGAACTTTCTAGATGGAAACTCAAAAGTTCTGTTCCAGAAATGCGCCGCAAATAAGCGGCCATCGAGGTTGACATTGCCCATTGTCTCACGGAGTACCTATTCATGTGAAAACTTGAAGTCTTCGGTGAGTCTTTTCGAAGCCCGCGCGTGCAACTTACTTGACCGGTCGCAAGCATCATCTCGTATGCCGAGATAACGAGTTCGTTGTACTGGAAAAAAAGCGTAGTCTCCGAATACGTATAAACGGCAGTAGATTATTGCGAACTTTCTGGTTCTCTGAAAAATTGGTATTGAAATGGGTTCGAGCTGCACCCGAAATCTCCTCCAACCACTCCGGAACTCGCTTCCAGTCGGGATCAACAGCGGTGTAAATAATGAGGTGTCTGAAGGCTTGGAGAGTTGTCTAGTAAAGCAGACCCGTCATTGAGAATCCCCGAATACACTTAAACGCACACTTCATCAACTGACTTTCATAGGTGCAGCACATTATTAATATAATATTATTTCGAAACTTTACCAGCTTTGTGTGAAAACCCATTTTCACCTCATTTTTGTCTTCGCTGAACTCCCACGGCCAAGTGAGTGCGACTTTCGCCGGGATTGCGGGACCGGTGGCTGCGCCCAGGAAGACCTGCAATGGATGAATACGAAGAAGCAAAATCGTGTTGCACGCTCACTGCGTATGCTGTATCAGGTGTTTCAGTACGACTTGTCCGTTTTCCCCGGGCCTAACTGCAAATTTGTTTCTCTAAAGTAAAACGAGATATCCCTCCAATACTTTCTGTGCATAGTAGTACCGAGTCTAGCCTTTAAGATCTGCTTCTGGACACCTGGAATCGTCGCTGCTAGAACTCAGCAAAGATAGACATATCGACGCTCAAATTTTAAATATCACTTGACTCAGAATAAAACTATTTTTCTTCTCCAAGTTCGAACTTTCAAAAATCTGCAAAACATGGCAAAGAGAGCGCCAGACTTAGTGCTATTAAAAGCCCGAGTACGGCTTTGCAAAACGGTTCGGTTGAAAAAGATAGCCAGGTGGAAAGGATGATCACCCGCAAACGAGAGTCGGATTTCCCTAAAGTCGGGAGACTCTGATCCAGACTTGGCACCGCATATGGATATCTAAGAGTTAGGGATACCTATCGACACCACCGTCGACAGTTCTCAATGATTCCGGCGACAGTTCTCAATGATTACTCTTCCAAGCATGATCGTACGATACTCGCTTGTCTACGCAAGAAACAAGGAGAGCCCATATAAGCTTTAGGATATTTTTTGGAATAAAAAAGTCTAACGGCGAAGAAAAAAGAATTTGAAAGTTACCCCCAAAAAACGGACAAGTCATGCTGAAACACCTGATAAGATCTGTTGATGTCGACAGAGACTACATACAGCAATCGACTCACATAATCTCCGTCAGTTAGTCGAAGTCGGTGGGCGGCTATCTAGAATTGCATGAGTCATTAATATACAATATTGGGGACACTAGTACCACTCGCAAAGAATTTATGCGACCCGGACGGCTCCGATCCCAAAATCAATACGGTAAGCCAAGATGGACTGTATCAGCAGAAGAAATTGCTGGAAGCCACTACAGAATTCTGAAGCATGGGAAAAACTGCCGTCCAGTCCCATCCCGAGGACGCAATCGGTACGCTCTGACGTAACGCACTTTGGTTTGGTTTTTGATTGACAGCAAGACGATCGGCTGATTGGCGAGACCAGAGACCGAATCTGTGCTGTACTGCGCTGTAACTGTGCTGTGCTGCAGCACAGCACTAAAGTGAAAGTTGGAAAAATCTGTACAGCACAGCACAGCATGCAGCGTGGAGGCGGTACCGCCGCGCAGACCACGCACCGATATTAAACAATGGTTTTCGGCATTCAAACTCGGGACTTTCGAGTTCCACCGTACTTAAAGCTAACGTTTTTCCGACAGACCATCGATTCTGCTGACAATTGTGTTAGCTAATCGGAATGCAGTTCAGTTGCAGCAGGTAGCTGTGCAGCTGCAGCAAAGCCACCAGGTGGAAAAGTTATGCAGCACAGCGGTACGCACAGCAACCTGGAAAGATGCGCAGCACCGCAGCAGCTCACTTTTGGGCCTGCGGCTCAGTGCCATATGCAGAATGCCACACCGTTTTGCATTTGCGTAACTTGGACAGTTGATGGTGAGCACTATGGCGCAGTCGTAGATCCAGATTAGACCAGCTGTTCAGATCCTCGCCGGCGCACTTATTACCTTGATCGAGGGGTAACGGGTATGACGACCTTCACAAGAATTACTTTTTTTTCTGCACCATGCGGTTTCTGTCCTGCAACGTGTGCCACCGACCCAAAGTCCGGAAAAGGGATAGCTTGAACTTTAAGATAAACAGGACTTGTTGGTGATGGCAGAAGTGCAAGTTGTGCACTTCAAGAGCCGTATGAGTTTTTGCACCTCTGATGATGAAAACTACAACTCTGTGAGCAAGCCACACCATCGATGGGTATGCTGCCAACACGCACACTGAATACTAGTCAAGAAGCTGTTTCCGATACAAATCTGCGTTTCGGTAGCATGCCCAGTGGTCTTGCCGCTTTTTTACAGACCCATGTTGTCTTCAGCAGCCAAGGCGCAGAAACTCGGGCAGGCTTTGGACTTTCCAACTTGCGTCTCTGCACTTGTTACCAAAACATCGTACTTATTTCTATCCCAGTTGGTAGTGAAGTAATAAGTGAGCCGGCTATACCCCGGCAAGCAGGACTTTGTGGAAAACAGTCGAGGAATGGGAACCTCGGCCCTTACGTCACGAGCCAAGCCGTAACATTAGCCGTGTACACACGTTCCACCCATGGCGCCGTCTCGTAAGAACTTCGGGTTAGCTTACATTAACCGAATCAGCGATCAGCTGATCGTTATGTCATGGGCGATACACACAATGAAAAAAATTTCCCACAAAGTCCTGTTTGTCGGGGCAGGGCTGACCTGCAATCAAAAATATCAATCAAAGAGCATTACGTCACTGGAGCAGACCCCTGCGGTACCGTAGGAAAAGCGTTCCCGTGTTCCCGAATTTTGTAGTGGCGTCCAGGAATTTCTTCCGCCGATACAGTCTATATCTTGGTTAATAGAGGAAACTCTTCTGTAACATCCTATCGTACTGATTTTGGCATCGAAGTGGACCGATTGGTATAAATCCCTTGTCAGAGTTCGCCCACCATGATCTTGTGTAGAATTTTTGGATGGGAAATCACGACGATAACTACAAAGGGATGCCCACGTAAAGACAAAGCTTAGATGAAAAGATTCCGGACTGTCTTACTTCGGCTTTGACGTTTTGCTTGTAAAAGGAATGGCTCAAAATCCTTCACGAACTTTGAATCGAAATCGAGGTTGTGCAGGGTGAGTATCGCTCGATTATGAGCCTGTTGAGCTCGCAGGTTGGCGCAAGAGAGAGTAAAAAAGACATTGAGGCCTGGATATTGTGACATGGCATCACAAATCAGAGTTACGGTGCGCCAGCGTAGTAAGTCAAGCAGATCCAAAAGAGCCTGGTTCATGCTTGTATGATCAGGACCGGCTCCTGTGAGCACCGTGGGGAATCGTTGTTTATTGTTGATTCGAGAGTCCCTAGCCACGCTATAAACAACCATTGGTTCAGCAGCGTGATTTCCGCCTTCGGTATAAATAGAGAATTCTACTTAGACAGGAGCGGCAAATTCCATTCTGAAACAAAAAGATGAACGCTGCGATGTCCAAGCATGTACAGTAGTACTGGTGTAAGAAAAATTTCTGCGTTGGGTATCTGGGAAACGGGACCCGAGCGAAACTTGTGACGACATCGTTGATCTTAGTGCACACTGTACCTCGAGCAAAATCGCCGAGTGCCATTGTTTCCAGAGTACAACCTGTCAAGAAATACACCGTGAAAGTTGCTCAAATCTTCACCGCAACAGAAATTTACGATTGTATCAGGTACAGTCGTTCAAATTCCATACCTGGAGTGTAGATTATGGTAAAGCCCGTGGTTCTTTCTAAGATATCGGTAATGTTCCCAGCCAGAAAGCCCATTTGAAGGGCGGCATCGGCGCATGCGATAGGACCGCCAGGAGAATACACGGTATAAAGCGTATAATTACGAAAGACTTCCGGGTACATAACCGCAGCCTTTTCTAGTCCTGCAATGGCACCCGGTCCGGTAGAAATGTAGCCGTACACGGGGTTCTGTCCAGTGTATACAGTGATGATGTTAAGGCGCACTGTTGAAACCGACATTCGAGTGCACAAGAGCCAAGTCGACACACATATTATCTCGATAAGGTTGACGGGCACACGGGTAACCATCATTCTGAAGATAGCTCCACGGACCACGGACATATTCGATCTTGGCTGCTGGCTGTTTCCTCATTCACAGAATGCTAACTGTAAAACTCCCAAAGAGTTCATCTCAACGTCGAGTGGGAAAGATTACACTGAAAACTCTTCACACACCTACATTAGACGGGGGAGGCTACGGACATCTATTCAGAAGGCATATGGGTTTCGGCGACCCGTTATCCGAAACATTGACTAATAACTCGATTGTTCAGGAATCGGTTTTGACGTTCTGGCACCCCAGGGGCTTTTTGTAACTGCTGATGAGATAACATGGAAAAACATCGAAGGGCATGAAAGCTGAAGCCATTTGGCCAACTGACCACTCGTCAAACGGCCACGTCAGGAAGATCCACAGGGATTCGGATTTTCGTCCAAAAAATTCCAGCACCAGAATGACGTCGCACGCCGTGAAACTACGTATACAATCGTTCTGACCCGAAACCCATAGGCTGTGGTGTTTCAGCTGGTGGTTGCCCCTGAAGCGGTTTGGAATATCTTCCCAGAAGGGCGAACAGTTTTCTGACACATTGAGCCACGGCGAGGTACGGCAAAGCTACCATCCGGTGCCCCTGAAAATTCTCTCGAACTTCATGTCAGAAAAGGATCGTTTGGTGGCAAAAATAATGTTCCGGAAACTGGGCCGCCGAGAGCCATATGGCGGAGATTGCAAGTGTACGCGTATGCTACATCCAGCTGAATACCGGTATTTCTCTGCACGTGACGAAAAGGCACAGGTGTCGACTAAAGATCGCTTCCAGAACACGACGGATTACCGGAAACACTGGGGGACAGGTGAGATCGGCTCTTCACTCCTTCCGCACACTGTGCACTTCAAACCTTCGACTATAACCCGAAACTTGTCACTAATTGAAAAACCATATTGCTGGCGCTTTTTCCCGCTGGAAACCTTTCATCAAAGACCGCACGAGCCGAGCACTTTCTGCGGTGAAACTGTAGCAGGAATATCTGTGATGATGGTGTTTGACATACAGCCAAACTGCAGGCGGGACTACTGGTTGTTATTTAACTTAGAATCGTCAGTTTTTACCAAGAACGAAGTCGGGGAAGTGTTGTAATTAAATCAGATGAACGGGTAGGGATAATGAAATCTAGTTTACCTGTCCTGCTGCAACCGTTCATAGCTGTTTGAAGCTGGAACGATTCAATTTGGATCTTTCGACTGGAATAACTCGATAAATAGTGTAAATACAGAATTGAAAACCGAGCGCGAAGTTCCTTCCGCAGTACATGCGCGGAGGGAACGTCTGGAACAGTTTGAGACAGGCCATTCCGAAACAGCGGAACGGAAGTTCGTACGTACTTGTGCAAGTCACACCACTGCACTTTCTGACAATTTTTACGGTTGAATTCTCAATTAGCCGTCTTTTCCGCCTGTTTCAAACTTTCCCTTCGTGCGTGTACCCAAGTTGAATCTGCCCCAGTTGTTCTCGTCAAGCGGAAGCACTCGTTCGAGAAATTGATTAAATAAGGCCTGTGGCTCCGTAAGTAATGACTGGTGTGGCGTTCGTGCGGAGAGATTAAAAACTATTCCAGAAAATACGGCATATCTCAACTGCGTATTGGATGTCCGGACAGTTTTTACGGTAGGCAGATAACTATGCGTGCTAATAACCGGTTACCCCCAACTTTAGGACGCGTCGTTTGCACTTACTGCTAGACAATTTTATAGATGCAGTCCTACCTGTGAGATGTGACAATTGCTTCTTCTGCAACCGAACAGCGTTTCTGCACGAGACTGCTGGCCATGCACTGCGCAGCACGATCAGCTGATGGACGTCCGGTTATGGCTTGACTTGATCAAGTAATCAAGCGCGTGTCCGATCAGCTGATCGGTCTCATGCGAACAGCATAGCGAGCAGCCCCGTGTATACACGTACCGTCCGGAACTGAAATCGGGCATTTGAACTGTCACATCTCACAGGTAGGACTGTTAGTAGAAACTGTGACACGACATGGTCGTTCAGCTATACGAAACACGCAATGTTGTTGACTTTACGTGAGTTATCGTGCTTTTTACAACTAGTAAACGTCTTTTGTAAGAACCAACTGGCTAAACTCCGTAGGTAGCCATTGTAAGGTAGTGCTCACAGTTCAACGCGCAGACAGCCACGTGAACAGTGAATAACGCCAGGGTGAGAGTCAAAGGGGCTACACTGATAATATCTGATGCGAATATCTGATAATATCATAGTGGGGAACGATGGTTCGGCACGTGGTTGAGTGCGCGTTAAAATGTGAGGACTACAGTTCTGAAATTAATACAACTGTTGCGGATCCCATCGGTTTTGCGCCAATGCAGAAGGATGTATCGAAAGTCGTAGAAGAGACTCTACGCTGTAGAACCCGGACCGGCACGCCCTTGCACAGCAGCTCCGCTGATAATTTACTGTGGGATGGACTCAAAACGCTTTATCCATTAAATAGATTCAGATGGAGTGCACCGACGTGATGAAACGGTTAGTCTTAGTTACAATACAGTAAGCCTGCGTTGCCAAGTCACTGCAGCAAAGCATGAGGCGAGTCTTAAGATTGCGCCAAATAGTTACAACAAACAAGCAAAAGGAATCATTCTGAGATTCGCCATTGGCCATTACGTAGTCTGGTAGAAAATTACACTTCCAAAGTGCTCCACTCTTTGCATCTTTCTGTCCCTATGTATCCCAAATTACATGCCGCTCGGTTGCCTATGTCTCTGAAGAGCAGCTGTTTTAACTGATGTAAACTCTGCTGACTCCAATCCACTGATTGTGGTAAAATGGGTAAGCAATCACTTTACGTTTAGATTAGAGTCTAACGAATTACGATGGCGTATTATCTGGGTGGGCTGTTCGTAATGTGTAGCGTCAGATGTAGCTGCGGGGAAGGCTCATCGAGACCGGTTCTTGAGTGTCCGTAACACTTATACGCCCTCCACCGCCGAAGCCATCAAGCAACGTTTCAATGAGCATCTCCATTTTACCGCTGGAAAAGACCGGCATACAGCCAGCGCCATGGACTATTTCTTCGTTCTAGCTCGGACGACTCAGGATCACCTCATGAAAAAGTTCATAAGAACACAACAGCATTACTACCAGGTTGATCCAAAGGTAAGATGAACTTGCATCCAGCGAAAAGTGACCATCAACAAAAGTGATCTATGAACCATACTGTACTTTGTTACTTCCAGCGTGTTTATTACCTGTCCATGGAATATCTCATCGGACGAACGTTGAGCAATACCATCTCCAACCTGAATATCCGCGAGCCCTGTGTCGAAGCCATGAACAGCCTTGGTCTGCAGCTGGAGGAACTGCAAGAGTTGGAAGAAGACGCTGGTTTAGGTAATGGCGGCTTGGGTCGCCTGGCTGCCTGCTTCATGGATTCGCTAGCCACGCTGTCGGTACCTGCCATCGGTTACGGTATCCGCTACGAATTTGGCATCTTCAAACAGCGGATTGTCAACGGTGAACAAGTCGAAGATCGGGACGACTGGTTGGACTTTGGCGATCCCTGGGAGATGCAACGCCGAGACAGGCAACGGCCTGTCAGTTATTACGGAAGAACGTACGTCGATGACGAGGGCAAATCACACTGGGTCGACACTCACGTAAGTGTTTCATCGATACACACAGTCACATGTACAACAAAGTAACGAAAGATTCTAGACTGATGCTGTATCATAGGATGTGTTCGCTTTGGCCTACGATATTCCTGTCCCCGGCTTCCGTAATGATACGTGCAACGTTCTCCGCTTATGGGCTGCCAAGTCTCCCAACACGTTTGCCTTCTCCGATTTCAACTCGGGCAAATACATTGACGCCGTGCTGGACCGAAACACGGCAGAGAAGTAGGTAATTTAACTGCGTCTCCCTTTCGTTTTTGCACATGACACGTTTCG
Source organism: Ramazzottius varieornatus (assembly GCA_001949185.1). Taxonomy (NCBI): domain Eukaryota; kingdom Metazoa; phylum Tardigrada; class Eutardigrada; order Parachela; family Ramazzottiidae; genus Ramazzottius; species Ramazzottius varieornatus. The sequence continues at coordinate 39,993 of BDGG01000017.1, read as the reverse complement.
TCATGAGTTCACTGTCATCACCTTGACTTTCTTTTCAGTATCTCGAGAGTGCTGTACCCCAACGATAACTTTTTCACCGGCAAGGAACTTCGCTTTAAGCAGGAGTACTTTTTGGTGGCAGCCTCGCTTCGGGACATTATAAGACGGTTCAAGTCTTATCGGTATGGGGTAGACCAGCCCCTACGGTCCGACTTTAAGCAATTTACCAACAAGGTTGCTATCCAGCTCAACGATACCCATCCGTCATTAGCCATTCCGGAACTGATGCGTGTTCTAGTGGTAAGATTTTCCAAGAGGTCGCTCTCTGTCTTCCAGACACAATCTACATTATGTTGGTTATTATCCAAAGGACGAAGAAAATTTACCGTGGGATGAAGCGTGGAACACCAGTTGTCTCACCTTCGCCTATACCAACCATACCGTACTACCAGAAGCTCTTGAACGGTGGCCAGTGGAAATGATGGGACATATGTTACCCCGCCATCTAGAAATAATTTAGTAAGTTGAAACTCTCCAGTTGAATATTCCAGTTAAACCGTCAAAGTCTCTACTTTGTCCGTTTTAGTTTAATAAACCATAATTTTCTGAATGAAGTCGTGAAGAAAAGATGGCCGGATGGTTCGCGTGACAGAGAATTATCCATCATAGAAGAACCAGATCAATACAACCCGAAGAAACGTGTCAACATGGCCCGTCTCGCCATAGTCGGCTCGCACGCGGTGAACGGCGTGGCAGCTATCCACACTGAAATCCTGAAAGCCAGCCTCTTCAGGTCTTTCTACGAGTTATGGCCTGAGAAGTTTCAGAACAAGACGAATGGCATCACGCCCAGGAGGTGGCTGATCGGATGTAACCCCCGGTTGACCGACTTTCTCTGTGAGAAACTCGGACCTATCGAGCAGTGGATACGCAGCCTCGATTCACTGCAGACATTGAAGTCGATTGGACTGAATGATCAAAGTGTCGTGACGAAATTGGCCGCTGTCAAGCTGGATAACAAGAGAAGGTTCGCACAACTTATTAAGCGAGACTACAAAATCGAAGTCAACCCGGAAGCCATGTTCGATGTTCAGGTAACTAAAAAGACTCACATAGACAATGTGAGAACTTGGCGAACAACCTCGACACCATGGCTCTTCGCAAGGCCTTAGCGAATAGCTCTGTACGCATGCGCCACCTGGAAAGACAATCCGGCCGTAATTGTTTTGTCGAGGTCCAAATGAAGTTTTACTTATTCGTTTTGTTTATAAGCTTACAAGCCGGAAAACGGTCACGCGCTAAGTCAGCAGCAAAATGGCGCAACAAAATCCTTACAGTCGCATGTATTTTTCTATTCTGTTTCTGCTGAATTTTGAAACAGGTTAAACGGATACACGAGTACAAGAGGCAGATGCTCAACTGCCTGCACGTCATCACAATGTACCTGCGCATCAAGAAGAGCCCCAACGAGCCGGTAGTGCCACGCGTCGTCATGATCGGCGGGAAAGCCGCTCCCGGCTACTGGATGGCCAAGCAAGTCATCAGTCTAATCTGCAGTGTGGCTAGCGTCATCAACAACGACCCGGCCATCGGCAACAAACTGAAGCTCATCTACCTGGAAAACTACAACGTCACGCTAGCCGAAAAGGTCATACCGGCCACCGACCTGTCCGAACAGATTTCCCTAGCTGGCACCGAGGCCTCAGGGACGGGAAACATGAAATTCATGATAAACGGTGCCTTGACGGTTGGGACGCTGGACGGCGCCAACGTCGAAATGAGGGAAGAAATGGGCGCCGAGAACTTCTTTTTGTTTGGCATGACCGTTCCGCAAGTTGAAGCTCTTCGGAAAGCCGGGTGAGTCACTGATTAATTTTGGGTTTATTCTCTGGCTTGGCACATGACCAATGTGTTTTGCAGGTATAATCCAAAATCCTTTTACGATAAGAGTCCTGATTTGAAGGTAGCGCTGGATGCCGTCCTGAGGGGCGTGTTCAGTCCGTCTAAGCCGGATAAGTTCAAACCCGTCGTGGAAAATATTTTGTGCCATGATTTGTAAGATTTTATACCTCATAATGTTGATACGATCAGGACCCTGATACAATCCTGACAGGGCGTTATTGATTGTTTTATAGCTATATGTTGTGCGCGGATTTTGACGATTACATCAAAGCTCAGAAGAAGGTCAACGAGGCCTACCTGGACAAACCTCGATGGAGCAGAATGGCTCTGTGTAACATTGCTGCCAGTGGAAAGTTTAGCAGGTGCGGCTTACTATGCTTTACTGTTCATGGCAGTTTGCTTGAGATTGCAGTAGTCAAAAGAAGCTTCATGATTCTCAGTGATCGGACTATCCGTGAATATTGTAAAGACATATGGAATGCCCATCCCTGCGAACCGAGTGTAACAGGGAACGTCAGAGCAGAGCTGCCTTCGCGGACCATAAACGAAGGGAAGGCTATATGAAGAACCCGATGACGGGATTTGTTGGTTTGCAATTGTTTATCTCAACCGCGGTACCAACGGGATTTTTCTGTTAGTCTTGTCACTCTTGTGGTGATAAGTTCGTTTGTGGCACGAAGTACACGGTACTGTTTCTTTTTGCTCTTAATCTATTATCTTTTTAGGCAGGCTGTGAGCATCTGGTAGACATGTTTTTCTCAGATTTTGATCAGCTCGTTTTGTTAGCGTTTCTAAAGGTCAACTCTGCTGTCGAAAAACTGATACCATCCTGCTGGTTAATTGTAAATCAAATCGGCTGGTATATTTGGTATTTAGCATGCCAGTAAAACATGGACTCCACAGAAACACCAAGCTGGCCTCTTCAAAAGGCCTCAATCTACCATACACTGGCGGTGGCAGTTTCGTGACTTTCGTCCGATCTATCCCGACCCATTTTCCCCCGCAGAAATAATTGTCAAGCACGGAAGCAGACGTCGACTGAACATGCTTGAGGTAGTCCGCTCACCAGACCACTTCAAACACCTTTAGTCATGGATCACTATAGCACAATCAGAACAAATCCACAGGTGAGAATCACCTTACGCAGTGTTTAAGAATACTGGTGCACGTACGATAGGTAATTATGGTACATTGAAAATTATGGGACAGGCGAAAGGACGGCAAAATAGAAATTCAACCATAGAAAGGTGTTGAAAAGTTTGTTAGTGTGAATCGGTCGCGTACGTACGTGCTACCGAATCCCCGTAGCGAAAAGGCCTGTCCTATAGTTTTGACTGTCCCATAATTACCCATCGTGCTTGTACAGTAACTCCGGCGGACGGGTGGAAATTTGTCCTAGTCAATATATGTCAAGAATGCAGGATTATTGAACACTACCTTCGTCATCTAGAAATAGAACAGCTGGCTATAGGCTTGAGTCACGTAATAACTGAGAAAGTCAAACTAGTCCAGAATTAAAAAGCCCGCACCTCAAAACTTAATCTAAACCAAGATAAATTTCGCTCGGTCGTCCCTTTTCACAAACAACATATTTTGCTTTCTGGTTTCACCATGTCCAATACTTCTGAAGCTGATTTTCTTCATCATACTGTTGAGCCGAATCTCAAGGCTCTATGGGTCTCCCTCACTGGACTTTTGTTGGTCACTGCTACAATTTGCAACGGTTGGAACCTTTTATGCCCCACACTCTTCACGTGTGGTGGACAGTCTACCACCGGCCACGTTTTACTAGGTGTTCTCATCCTCAACGACCTTATATCATCCACGACCTTTTATCCGGCCATTGTGGCCAACATAGCGTATGGCAGCACTAGTCTCTGGCGTATTCGCTGCTTCTCTCAAGTCATAAGTTTTGGCGGAACCCTCACTGCGATACATCCAAGCATTATTACCAATCAAAATGCCATATCTCGGGTCTACGTAGTTCTGAACCGACGCCGTCCAGCGTACAAGATGGTGTTGCAGAAGAAAAGCTTTGCGGCACTGTTAGTCGCGTCCGCATTCTTTATAAGCTGTCTGATTCCAAGCATTTCCTACATGCCACCCGGCAGTCGGGAAATTGATCATCCATATGGATTTTGTGGGATAGAACCCTATAAGCAACACCGGGTTATACAGTTCAAACTGGGGGCTTGGGTCTTTGTTCCGACGATCTTTACTTCAGTCTCTTACTGTCTTATTCATGGGAGAATGCGGTCTGAAAACCAAGTGCGCAGTATGGCTCGCATGAGCCAGTTATCGGTCAAGATCTTGTGGATGGCGGTACTGTAAATATTTGCTGCGTCCGCGCAGTACGTTCACGTAGGTGACGATGTATCCCCGTAGGGGGGTTTCGCAATCCGTGGAACCGGACCGGGGCTGTACTTCACTTGTACGATGACGTACTACGCGGACGCAGCGAATATTTACAGTATTTAAAGTTATTGCTCACTATCCTATTGCGATCTTCAATCATACTTACTATGGGAGGATGAACCTCCAAGACCACTGGCACATCTGACCGTCCTCTCCATGGTTACTCGTCACGACCTGTGCTAACTTATGTTGCCTGGTCAAACTCACAGTCATTGCAAAACTGCAGTGCATGACAACCCTACAGTGACTTCTTCTTTCTGGCGTCACGGGTAGAAATCGGCATTGTGACGTAAATAGTCGCTCCAGAAAAGCGGCTCGTGACGTATGTCAAGTAGCACAGGACCACAGGTTCTGCTGTATCACTTAAGGCGTGGCTAAGCTCCCAGGTATGGAGCTGGCTAATTCGGATTGCGCAGCTCTACATTTTCTCGTTAATTGGTCGAATCTAATTACACTTTTCTCGACGAGCGCTCCGTACGACTATAGTCATTCAGCGACGCCTTATTGACTTATTACTATGCCGCCTGTCCACATAAGTACTGAGTTAGGTCGAAGAAAAGGCGTGAACTTTTTTTTCGACACTGAATACAACACTGCTGATGAGACAATACAGTACTGCATACACCGCGATAACATCTCACGTTGCAGTTCCCACGTTATGGTTTCAAGGACGCCCTAATGACCTCTCCTCGCAAAATCTCAGGAACCGTCTGGAGTCGTCGAGTTTGGCACGGATTGAAAATAGCTTATTCTCCTAACCCATTCTCCTATTACACGATCTGAACGGACGCGAACCGCCACCCTTGAGACGTTGCCAGTCATGGTACGTTTCTCGTCTGTATGAACTGACCCAGATGAAGAGAAAATTGTGAGCTGTATCAGTTACGAAACAGCGGCATGGACTTGGTTCTTCGTGTTTGGACATTCACGGTGCTAGACACCGTCCTCATATTTTGACACTTACAGCGAAGTTGATGTATACCGTAGTTAAACTCCATGAATAATTCTAAACCTCATCGTTCGAGAAAAGCGCCGCAGCAGGGAGCAAGGCTTTATTAACCTCTGGCACCAGAGTTCCGGTAAACATGAAAATATACGCTTTAAAAGGCGAAATCGGCCGAGAACTTCCACACGAAGAAAGCAGGAGCGGGCGGGTGGGAGCAAGAAGGGAAAGCGAATCAGGAAAACAACCTCCTGCATCACTTCATGAAGGCAACAAAACTATGGACATGCGTTGAAGCAGGAAGTACCACGCTGTACCTAGATAAGAGTAAACAGAAGAGGGGAAGGCTATTCCAAAACCACTCTCGCTGCGAGAGTGGCTTTGGCTATTCGCTATCCTTCGATAATTGCGAGGTCCGCTCCAAAGTCTGTTCCAGAGATTAGAGGTAGCTGTTCGAAGGTCTTCCGAAATCTCTCGTCACGGGACTGCGTCAGTGATAACTCCCAAATAATCTTGACAACATGCAAAGTTGCAATATAAGCGATAATGCACTGTGTCCCAAAGTCCTCTGGATAAAGTCTTGCGACAAGATACCCTTCTTCTTTTAATCACGTTGGGCTCGTATCGAGATCAGTGTGGTACTATCAGACGACAGAAGACACGTGAACGCGGATAAGAAGCAAACAACAAAGGTCAAACTTCCAGCGATACGCTACACTGCCTGTCGTATAAAATCGCGAGTTTGATGCGTACGACACCACTTCTTTCCAAGCCGCTTCACCTTGACGTTTTGTGATTCTGTCCAAAAACCTTCTGGATCGCAGTCGCAACACTGAGAAATTATTTCTCTGTATCGTGGCAGTACTGTAGTTCAGTGAAATGGCAGCCAGGTAGGAAATGTGCATGATTGTGCCCTGTTTTTTTATAATTATACTGGTACATGACATTGGTCATGCAGGAAGTCCGGAGAGATGGGTCGCCGAGCCTCCTTCGTGGAAGTGGCGGCCAAGCAACACCGCAAAATGTCGCTGATCGAGACAGCCGGTCAACTTATTCAGAACTTGACCACGGGAAACCACTCGCTGGCAGTAAAAGTCAACTACGTCTACCTCACTGCGGTTGTATCCACCTTTATTCTCCTGTTTACTTTCGTACCGGCCATCATCGTCATCCCTGGTACGTAGCACACTCCGTATTGGACTGCAAATAAATTAGTGTTCTTTCATCCGAATGTTTCAGGGTCTTTCACCTTGCTATTCTTATACTTCGCCACCGACTTTCTGCGAACTTGGGATCCCAATTGGGATTTCAAGGTTGCCTTTCGACAATACGCCTCGACCATTGTCTTCCGCTACTACGGTGCCTACATGAACTGGAAGTTCCACCGCGATAGCTTTGATGTTCGCAAAGCCCAAGAGCGCACACTGCGCAAAGTTCTGGCACTGAACGCCGGTACCGTGTATTCTAAAGAACACAATCTAGACAAGATTACCCACTCGTCCGAGTTCATCCGAACTCAACCGCTTACCAAGTACCCTCACTACGAGCCATACGTACAACGTGAGCGCGATGGCGAAGTCAACGTCATCACCTCGGACCAGCCAATCTTTTTCGGCACAACATCAGGAACCACCGGCAAACCTTCGGTCATTCCCTTCACCAATGTGATGTTGAGGCAACATTTAGGTCTTTACTCGCTATTCTCGTGGAACGCCCAAAGATACATACCGTGGGAAGAGTCGGTTCGACTCCGACCAGTAAGTTCAATATCTCGTACATATTCGGGACATCGGCAAGCAAACCCGGCCAGATGATTTTTCGAAATGGCGCACGCTTCCAGTCAGTAGCACTGAAAGCATGCGCCACGGGGGTGAAACCATCTTCGTTGGCTTATCTTCGACATTTTCTGCTTAGTTTGAGATGTATTTGATTTTAGCAATGGAAAGTGGCTTACACAAACTCTAAGGCTCTGCTCAAAGCGGCTTCCGGTGCATTGATCGGACCGATTGTTTGCAATCCTATGTGGACAAAGATGGGTGAAATCTACACTGCGCCAAGCACGGCCAACCAGATCGCGGATTTCACGGCCGGAACCTACGTTCAGCTCTTGTTCGCTCTACGTTATCGTAACCTCGGCTCCCTCGACGGCGTCTTCGCTTCCTACGTCTACATGGCTTTCAAGAAGCTGGAAGTCGAATGGAAGTCCCTCGTCGAAGACATTCATCGCGGAGGCATTCGACGAGACTTGGACATCTCGCAGGAGATCCGTGACCAGCTAGCGCCTAAACTCAAAGCTGACCCAGAACGCGCCAATGAACTCTTCGCAGAGTTTGAGCAAGGTAAACTCAAGAAATCCTGTTCACATTCGTATCGCAAAGACTACGGTATCTTCTGTCCGCAGGCTTTGATAACATTGCACCTCGAATTTGGCCCGAACTGAAATTCGTTATCGCTGTTACGTCTGGTCCTTTTGCCATTTACTATCAATATCTGAGGAAACATTACATCAAAGGTGGGCGGGTTACGATACCACAGTGAGAATTCAGTTCGATTGCATGGCATGAAATAATCGTTTGAACTTACAGATACGCTGTTTCTCTCGCCCACCATTGCCGCCACCGAAGGGTTCTTCGGCATGAACTTCTGGCCTTTGTCCTCTACAGCGAGATACGCCTTGTTACCAGAGGTTAACTTTTACGAGTTCATTCCTGTGGAGTTATCAAGCGAAGAAGTACCGCAAACCGTTCTCATGGATCAAGTAAGCAAAATTGATACGACGAATCGTAGCCAGCTGCAGTTAAGGTTCCGGATAATCGGACAATCCAACGAATGCACGTAAACTTTCATTGTAGTTACAATTGGGAAAAGATTACGAGATGGTCATTACGACAGCCGTCAATCTGAACCGATACCGTATCGGTAAGTTCATGCTCAAAACACCAACAAACAGACCTCTCCCCCTTCAGAACCGTTGATTGTTACGTAACCATTTTGCCTGTTCGCAGGTGATGTAATACGAGTGGTCAGTTTTTATAACCAGGTCCCCGTAGTGGAGTTCCGTCAGCGGTAAGGCTGCAGCCATCAAAACCGTAACTCATAGTGCCGTAATACAGTATATAACTCACCGCTGAGTAAGGAGTCAATAATTTCAGGGCAAGTGGAAACCTCAACATTCGCGGAGAGAAGGTTACCGAGTCTTTGGTCTACGACACGCTCGTCGAAGCGACCGCGAAGGTGCCGGGTCTTCAGCGGGTAGTCGATTATACTGCTTGCGAAAACATCATGCTGGATGTCGCCGAATATAAAGGCAACAAGCCAGGAGCCAGACATGTTCTCTTTGTGGAACTGGCGACCGACTCTGAAGACCCGACTGAGGTTTTGCGTGTCGCCGAAGACCTGGCCGAAAAGGTAGACAGCAGATGCGAACTCGGCAAACAACCCTGGCATTACCGTTTCCGCAAGAGGCGCATGATGTCAGCGTCACAAGCTGAGAGTGTGCGCCGCTTTGGAAACAAGCGGTCTTGTCGAGTGTGTTTGCCGAGTTCCTCCAACCCGATTCTTCCTGAATGGAATGATCACACTGTTCGTATTATTCCAGTACGACGAGGGTATCATACAGAAGCACAAGAGTTACGCTCGATATCGTGGAACTTCGTCGCTGGAGCGGGTTTTGATGTTCCCAGTTCGAGAAGGAACGTTCAACCGTTTGCGCGAGTATCTGTGGAAGACCGGCAGCGTCGCCGCGGTCCAAGTTAAGATTCCTCGCATCCTAACCAAGAAGGAACTGGTGTTGTTCATGACAAAAGAGATCATATCGCCAGTCGAACAAGCAACGGAAAGCACTTCCCAGTGAAACGTTACAAATAATTTTCAAGAATATTGTGATCGACTTTTATCATATAACTGCTTTTAGTAGGAAATCTCTTAAGCACGAGTCCTACGCACCCTGCACCGACACCTTTTTACGTGCACTTACAAGTAACGATGATAACAACCAAAAGATTCATACACCGCAGGCTTGCGAAACAATTCACGCCGTAGTCTTACGGATCGCCGACGTCACTGCGGCAAGCCTGCATATAGAGGCTGTGACAAGCGCCCCGATTGCCCGCCTAGTCGCTAGGTCAGTCTACTCAGTCTACCCTTCCTGAAATTTGATCTCTTCAGCTGAGATTACTGAGTCAGCCTTCACCTGGTAAGGATATGATTTCCGTGTCATCTCCTTACCGACTGCCGAGCCACTCATCGGCGAAGTTAGCCACCACCGTCACCAAAGCTTGATGAAGTCACGAAGTTGCGTTAGCTGACCATTTAACAGAGTTTCAATAAATTACACTTCAAAGGGCTGAAAAAGACCGCTGACATCCAACCGACATACAAACTCATTGAAGCAAGTTAGGAAACAGAGATTTAGGAACAGCTGCACACTAGGAAAAACTAAACACTACAAAGGAACACGCAATGCGAGGAATGCCCAACCATAAGTACTACTTCGTTGACCGAATGATACCACACGAATGTTACAGAAAGAAAGAAGGAACAAACCCGTCTTTAGTTCGAGTGTGGGTGGCTTCCAGCAGCTCCACCGGCACCTCCAGCTGTAGCTCCAGCATCACCAGCGGGGTTGGGGTGGATGGTGTGATCGACAACGGCCGCCACCTTCTCGTAGCCAGCCGCCGCATAGGCTGCCGTAGTCTCAGCTGCGGACTGCAGGGCTGAGCCAACGGTCGACGCAGCGGCCACCACGGTTTCCTTGGCTTGCTGAACGAAGGATCGGTCGTCGTTAACAGCATCCTGGGCTTGGTCCAGCTTCTCGTGGGCCTTGTCGTGCGTGGCATCGGCGGCGTTGCGTGCCTTGTCGATTCCCTGCTGGGCAGCGTGCTTGGTCTTGTCATCAACCTTGTCTGCAAAACCAGTCAATCAACACCGTGTCCACGTAACTTGTTGATTTTGATTTCGTCTCCTGTTTCATTGTGGTTTTCTTTCGGAGAAAAAGTTATTTGTTTGAATGAAACTTATTGTCTGTCAATCAACACCAACACAACTCCTCAATCAACCGTTCAAAATCCGCAAGCCGTTATTCAAAACAAGTCTCATATCCGTAAATCAAACCCGGGACCGAAGAGCACCACACAGACCACCACCGCGGTCCGCAAAAACGGACTCTAGCAAGTCCGATTTCTCTTCAGAACTTCGAAAACACAAACTCAACCAGATTATTTTCCTAAGCGGCGCACGTTGTCAGTGTTAATGGCTGAAAACATGCGCCACTTTGAAAAAACGGTCGAGTTTGCTTGCTGAGCTCCAGATTTTCTTACCTTTCGCCTCATCCCATTTCTGTCCTGCTTGATTCTTCAAATCCTCAGCCTTCTTGCCGACGTCATGAGCTACATCCTTAGCATCTGTAAGAAAAAATGAGTCAGTCCAGGTGGCACAATGTTTTCGACAATCTCAACGATTTTCTACTTCTTCCAAAATGTCCTTACCATGTTTGAGATCTTGGGCCTTGTTCTTAGCATCATGAGCTAAATCCTGAGCTTTGTTCTTGGCATCATGGGCCAAATCTTGGGCACCGTGCTTGACATCTTGCACCTTCTGGCTAGCATCGTGCTTCAGCTCATCGGCCTTGGTGGCGGCAGCCTTCTTCGTGTGGTCAATGGCGTCCGAGGCGTCCTTTTTGGCTTGATCGGCGTGATGTTGGGCAGACATGGTTCCGGAGAGCTATGACCTCAAAAGTACACACGGAAAAGCTAAAAATGGAGGGAGGAAGAGGAAGGTTGCTGATGAAGAAATCGTGCAAACAAAGTGAGACGTGTTCAACTTTTATGACCAGTTCGCTGAAATGCCGTTTGAAGTCGATGACTGGGTGTTCTGGAACTTTCGACCACGGCAGCCCCCACTAAAACCCTTCCACCCTGGGCCGATTTTCTTGCGGTTGACCAGACGGCCGACCATATCATGGTTTCTCAGCCCGTGATCGACAGTGTCCTGGGTCCCTTACGCTTTAGGGCAAGTAGGACTACTCGTGACCTATTACTTATAATACACGCTGGCGCGACCTTGCGTCTCATCCATATCCGTTTCATCGATTGATTGAACATGAAATGTTTCCTCGATTGATCGTCCCTGGCCTAAAAAATCCAGAATTGCTGTTCCTACTTCCTTCCAAACTTTATAAGTTTCGAGTGCAACTCTTCAATAAAATAGTGCAAAAATGCGGCGACGACGACAGAGAAACATCCGAGAGCGAGCATAAAACGGCGGAATGGCCCGATAACACAGTAAAAGACGATGTTATAAGTTATGACAGAAAAAGAGAACGCAGTTACAATTGCTGACAAGAGGAGTGTGTTGATTGATTGACTGCACATCTACAACTGCCCACAGTCAGCAATGACAATCTTGGCCTTGGTCTTGCCGCTCTGGCTGCCGTACGATTCCATCTTCTTGACGACGTCCATACCGTCGGTCACCTGGCCGAAGACAACGTGCTTGCCATCCAACCACTCGGTCTTGACGGTACAGAGGAAAAATTGCGAGCCATTGGTGTTGGGACCCGCGTTGGCCATGGAGAGGATGCCTGGGCCAGTGTGCTTCAGCTGGAAGTTCTCGTCGGCAAACTTGGTGCCGTAGATGGACTTGCCTCCAGTGCCGTTGTGGTTAGTGAAGTCGCCTCCCTGGCACATGAACTGGGGGATGATGCGGTGGAAGGACGAGCCCTTGAAGCCGAAGCCTTTCTCGCCGGTGCACAGCGCACGGAAATTCTCAGCTGTCTTGGGCACCACGTCGGAACGCAGCTCCATCACCACTCGACCGACGGGAGCACCGTCGGCGGTGATATCCATGAAGACGCGGGGAAGGTTGGCCATGTCGGCACCGCTGGTGGAGCTCTTCTTGCCGAAGAAGGAGACGAACAAGCGTGAACCTGTCGAGAGATAAACCGGACTGTAAATGCGCATCTTTGCGGCACTTACAAACTCTTACGGATGATGCAACCTCGTAGAGAAGGGCTTACTGTGTGAATGGGGCGAGGAAGAAGCAGCAGCCGGCACCAAGGTTGAACCTGCAAAGACAAACACCAGAAATAGCAGATTTATCTCCTCAAGAAAATTCTCTCCAACACTGCAGTGCGTAGTTTTCATTGCTGTATCACTCTCGCTGTATGGCCCATCCAGGCACCGACCGGATATAATTTTCGCCCAAATATAAGCCGTCTTGCCCGTATGTTTACCACCGTTCCAGTGCCGGGCAAAAATCGCGATAGTTGTATTGTCCTTACGGCACTATGTGGTTAAAAAGGACTGACCCGCTCCGTGGCTTGTTACACGGTCGGGCTGAAGGTCATGCCCTCTTTCCTTGCGTCTAGTGTAACATTGCCCAGTCTGGGCCATCCGTAACGGATGCCCCGAGGGTCCACCTTTGAACACTTGACTTGGTGTTATAAACCACGTGATGAAGTTCCGTAATACAATCAAGTAAACCCACGTGGTCGAGAAAAGTGTTGCTTTCTCGAATGATTGTTGATTGGTATCTTCAAAAAGGAAATTAATTTTGGAATTCGGATTTTAGGATTCTTTGCATTTTTACCGTTTTACCAGCGGGAAGAATCAAGAATGGCGAAGAAAACGGTGGCGCGGCTTTCTCCTGAGTCGTGTTCCTACGCTGATTTTTATGAAGGGTATTTGCAGCGAAACGAGCCGTGTGTCTTCACGAAGGAGCTAACAGAAGACTGGCCATGCGGAAAAGAATGGACGCTGCCAACCGGAGAGTGCGATCTGGACAAGCTGTCTTCGCTCTATGGAGAGTGCGACGTTCCCGTGACTGACTGCGACTCCCAAGGCGGTTACGGAGAAGCTCAAACTAGCACGGAGAAGCTACGAGATTTCCTGAACTATATGCGGAAGCCGGCGAGTGAGAGAACGAGCTGTAGATACCTGAAAGACTGGCACTTTTATAGGTGAGCTTCTTGTCAACTCACGGATGACGTAGCTGAATAGTGTACTTTGTTGATGATGTCGCGTGACGTTCGTTGGTTCATGTGGTGAACGTCGAACGCAGGACGTACACTCACTTCCGGTTGCTTGCGGACTTTCCTGTGCTCTCTGTTCTTTTGCTTGCTTTTAAACTCAGAATGATTTCTTTGATGGTTTCGCAGAAGTTTCCCGGAGAGTAAAGTTTACTCAGTCCCGGAATACTTTTCTTCGGACTGGTTGAACAATTACTGTGACGGAAGGTTCGACGCGGTCAACAAGGACTATCGCTTCGTCTACTTCGGACCTGCAGCTTCTTGGACGCCACTGCATGTGGACGTTTTGCAGTCTTTCAGCTGGTCAGCCAACGTTTGTGGAAGAAAGAAATGGATACTGTTCCGACCTGGAGAAGAGAAGAAACTCTTTGCGAAATTCGGCACGAACCTGACTGATATTTCGGTAAAATTTTTAGTTTTGCTTTCCTCAAGTGGCGCACGCTCTGAGCCAATAACAATGAGAACGAACGCCACTTGGGAAAACCATGCTTCTAAGGTTCGCAAAGTGGCGCACGCGGTCCGTCAGTGACATTGAAAATGTGCGCCACTTCAGAAAGCATTCTTCTTGACTTGTTTGCCGAGCTCCCAACTTTCGGAACTAATTTGGAAATTCGATAATGCTTTGTGCACTTCTAGGAGGTCGATCTGTCGGATGTCGAGCATTCGGTGGTGGTTCAGGAAGCAGGCGAAGTGATATTCGTACCGAGCAGTTGGTACCACCAAGTGCACAACATTGGCGACTGTCTTTCCATCAACCATAACTGGATCAACGCAGTCAATGTCGACAAAGTCCATAGTTTCCTACTGACGTCGCTGGAGAATGTGAAGAAAGAATTGACTGGGGGATGGAACGTTTTCGAAAGTGCTGAGGAGTTCGAAGAACGATGTCAGGTAAACCAAATGAAGTGATTCTTGGCCAGATCGTCCTTTAAATTAGAAGTGAACGATTATTTTGTTGTCTTCAGAAAATCATGAAAGCTGACTGCGGAATGGATCTGGCGGAGTTTGCAGACATGTTCAACATGGCCTCCCAAAAGAAACTGGCGCATCAAGAATCGGATTTGTTGTTCAAATATATGTTTCTGTGATAATTTTGCGACCGATAATCGGAGATTTCTTTTTACGAACAAGAAAAGTTTTTTCCGTGCCCAAATTCACTGAAACTGACGTGGCTAGATTTTCGGTCAGCACACACACAGTGATAAAACTTGATGAACAAATAATTCAGCGGAGTATTCCTGGGTTAAAAGTCGACTTCCGGTCACATCAAACGGTTAAAAGTACAGTCAGACGACCACAAGAATGAAAGATACTGCGCGAAGAGCCCGAAAGTGAATCGAATAGAAACATGCAATGCCTGCTCTTACTTCTGTTGTTTTCCTTGTTCCTTGTTGCTCTTGACTTCGGACTGATCGGGGAAAGAGCGGAAGAGATCACGTAGCTTGTCAACTTTTGCTGCCATGAAACCTGCGGACGAAAGCACAAACGAAAATGAGAACGGGAGAGTTCGGCAAATAAAGTAGACAAGATTGGTTTGTTGAGTGGCGCACTTTTCCACCCTTCTTAGCAGGAAGCGTGCGCCACTTGGAGAAAATAATCTTGCCGGACGCTGCACGCTTCCAGTCGACAACACTGGAAACGTGCGCCACCCAAGAAGACAATCTTGCCGAATTTGTTTCAAGTTAAACTCGATGGAACATATTCAAAGACCAAAACACATTTTCGAGAACATGGCTGGCTTTTCTCACCGGCAACAGTAGCGAACGGTGGCTTGTCGGGGGCATTTGGGTGAGCGTGGGTCGGAACTAACAGTTTCCACTTCTCGAAAGACTTTCCTTCTGAGAGCAGGTCGTCCTTGTTGACGCCCTTCCGCAGCACTTCCAAGTCTCCACCGGGACCCTCTTCCATCGCGATATGCTCTAGCAGATCGGCCATCATCGTGTCGATTTTCCGACGGAGCTCAGGTGTCATGGGCTGACCATCCATCGCCGCCAGGGCTTCCTTGGTCTTTTGATGGTCCTCGCGAGACTTGTCGGCTAGCTGCTGACCGGTCTTGCCCGTCTTTTCAAGCAGAGGATACACAACCTGCAGAGAACAAGGGAATAATAAAGTAGCAGATAAGATACTGCCTCAGGGGAATGTCTAAAATGACTCATCCAGAACATCGCAAGAGGATATGTTGGGGAAGTCGGTGGATTTTTGGGGACTAACTGCGCAACCCTACCCGTACCTGGATACACTCGCCCGTGCGTTCAGCGTTGCACACCTGTATGAAGGTGCCTGCAACACTGACGCATTATTATGTTCACCACGGACGAAAATCACACATAAATTCGAACCGCCATCAGCTAATCGAGACATAACAGTTTCGTCGTGCTCTAGACGCATCATCTTACCAATTCTTCGGCGGCGGAATGACGTGCAATGGTCCACAGGAGCTGGTTGAACCACTTCTCAGCATCTTTCCCGTCGGACATGGTCTTCAGCTTCTCGTAAGCCTGCTTGATATCCTGCAACAAAACATCTCCGTCAACTTCACATCAACTTCTAACGAACTTCGAGAGCAAAGCCTTACGTTATGGTCGATGATCACTCGTTCGGTCACGTCGATGTTGTTTCCAGACATGTTGACGGGAGTCGCCTTGGTCGATGGCTTGTCATGGCTCTTTGGACTGGCACTTCCAGTGCTGGCTGCACGGATCACTCCTGGATACGATCGGACTACCAGAGAGGTGGCACATCGTAGTAGAAGCTTTGAAGCCATTTTCACTTGCAACACAGTGAGACATACAGTTTGGAGAAGATGTTGCGGACGAAGAACAGTAAGGAATGACAGAAGATCGGGGTATCGCCTTGCTGGAAAATCCCCACTCCCTAACGGAAATACATGACGTCATGATGTGCTGTGAGAAAACAGAGTCGCACAACGCAGTGACCACCAATACTGTAGGTTTTCGGTTGATTTGCTCGCATGTGTTTACTTGATTGAATCAAAGCATTCTACCGAAGAGTCAAAGACGAGTCTTTTCATTTTTCCAGATTTTTCGGCTTCCATCCTTCTGCAGCCCTTTGAATTCTGATGCTTTTCTTCGTAATCTAAGGGCTTCAGCTCGAGGACTACGGATCGGCTTGGACGACGGCTTCTGGTGAGAGGGAGATTGCATCGACTGTGCTAACGGGAAGGTATCGACCATGCAGCAGTCGAGCGTCTCGAATCCGAATTCCGCTGCTCCAGCGAAGCCTCGGAGTCGTTACTACATGCAGAAGATGCGCGAGAAGCAGATACTGACAGGCAACGCCATTGAACTTCCAGCAGAGCCGACTCCGGAGACGCAAACTGTCCTGCCAAAAAACAGCGAGGCAGCATCGGTCGCTAACACTTCATCTGTTTCTCTCGGCACTGATGGTCCAGCAATCCTTCCTAAACCAAAAATCGAGAAATTAGCAGAAGGCTCTTACTTAAAGATCGAAGAGTTAAACTTAGAAGGTGTCGTGGAGAAACAAAAGCTCGCTTGGATGGACGGAAACGTTCCGGACACGAAGCCGGTTTTCGGTGTGACTTCTTTTGACGAGGTAAAAATTCTTTTATTCTTCGTATCACCCTCCGACTAGGAATTATTTTCCTAGAAAGGAACCTTTGAAGCTCGTTTCGATGCCAAAGGGAATATTCTACCGCCAGACACTGTCGTACCTGTGACTGCCGGCCTCCATCATCATGGCGCAGATCCTGAGGTACGTTCTGATTCATTCCGTCCTACAGTCTCATTTTCAAGTGTGGGCCTCGTCGTAGAAGCCTGGATACACTTTGGTTGAGATATTGACGCTCCTGCAAAGTTCCTCTCCGCCGCAGAAGCTCTGGGCTTTGAAGACATTTTCGGCCATTTTACACAAGGTATGTTGTGGTTCAATCAACAATCAATCCATATAGTCAGTTCTTAGCCAGTTGACACGCCATAAATTTACCGCTGCTTGGAAGCCCCATACTGCGGTATATCGATGGCGAGCCGAAACGTGACAAGCTAGTGATGCAACACTCATCCGGTAGAGTAGGGAATTGGATTACGCGGCGGGTCGGCGCGGAAGCTGGCGGTGGTTACCGCCCGCTTCCGCCCGGGAATCTGCTGAAATTGTTACCGCTTGAACTCGCTTAATATTTGATGTGACTCTTTTCGGCCCGCCCCGCGTCGATGATAATTACGATAAATGTTTAAAAGTAAACCTTGTTGCGTCACATTGCGAACAATCTATATGATGGGCAACCACAGGAAACTGTTGTCGTATGTACAGTTGGGTTTGTTTGTACTGTAACATCCATGAGTTGAATGTTATAAACGCAATTTCGGCAATGCATTCCTTAAATTCGCGAATTCATGTACCTTGCCTGAAGTACCGCTCACTTCCGCTTTCGCGTCGGCATTAAAGGTTTACCGCCCGCTTTCGCCTTGAGATTACCAAAAATTATTCCGCACAGTCCAGCGTGGACAAGAAAATTTTGTGAAATTCTGGTTTCCGCCAAGGGAAAGTTGAGCGGTTCCCTACTCTAACTCATCGACTTGCCATGAATTGGCTGTTGAGTGCAAGTCCAGTCGGTTTGCCATCAGCGGCGGGCTTTTCACCCGGAAGTGGCAACGGGGAGTAGTCCGAGATGTGTGTGTTCCGAGCTTTGAGCATCAATCTGACTTTCCTGTGTTTTCAGGCGAAGCATTCACTGTACGATGAATATCTCAGCGGCTCGCTTCTGGCCAAAATGGTGGACGAAGACATGATTCTACCACTGCGTTTCCTGCTCGACTCCACCTCGCTACCTCTCATCGCCGCCGCTCTAACGGCTCTCGAGTCCTTACTAGTGAACGACATCGACGAGGTACTTGTTCACTCATAGCCTCCTTTTTACCAAGCATTAACTGATCGCGCTTTTACTGCGCAGTTTGTAATGGAAGAGATTCTGACCGTCGATAGAGATCCATACTTTTTCGAACTGTGCCCGGAAGTGACCACCGATAATGAAACACCGGACGAAAGTGAAGTACTCGACGCTCAACTCATCAAGCAAGATGTTGTAAAAGTACGACGGGCTCCTTAATTTCATGATAGTTTCCCAAAATGCTGTTTAGCTTTTGTGAACCACTAGAAATAAAGAGCTCGGCAAACAGCTTAACAAGACTGTTTTCCCAAGTGGCGCACTTCTCCAGTGTTATAGGCTGGAAGCGTGCGCCACATGGAAAAGACAATCTTGTTGAGTCTGTTTGCCAGGCTTCCAAATACTGATCAAATTTTCAAAGTGGTGTTTTTTTTCCAAAGGGTTTTCTGAGGACGGGTATCCTTCGTCGAATAGAGTACCTTCTCCATTCATTTTCCGACTCTCTCGAACCTTCCACGATCGTTAGTATCTTCCGCATCACCACCCGGTTCGTACAGCATTCGGTCGAGATCGCGCAGAAGATCTGCACGGAAGAAAGCTCCTTGCTTGACATCCTTATGAGCGACGCCATGACAGTCAAAGCTCCGCTCAGCCAAATGCGTCTTCTTCGGGTAGTGACCAGCGTTCTTGGTCCCGTCTCCAGACCCTGGGCTATGAAGATGTACCAACAACCTTCTCGATGGATCGTAGCTTTGCAAGTTCAACTTCCGAAATTGGGAAACAAAAGTGTAATAAATCTGTCATTTCTGAAAATAATTCTGAATTGTTTTTCCTCACAGACGAAATGTGATAGCCGACCCAACCGTTCGAGATTTGGTAACTGAGAGCCTGAACTTGCTAATCGTTCTTTCCCATTACGGGTTCTGCCCGCAGAATTTAAGGTAACGCGAGAAGAAATTCAATCGGAAAATTATGGGAAGTCGAAACTGAGCAATGATTTTCTAAATCAATTTAATTTCGGCGTGAAGTTCCAGTGAACCGTTTTTGGAATTCTTTCAGGGATATCGAAGATATCTTTCCGCAGTTGATTCATTCAGCCGCTCCCAAACCTGACGGGACGCTGACGGCTTGGGATAGTGCGTGTTCGGCACGCGTTCTAACCTTCCTTGGACAGTGTTTGGCGTTGAGTGACACTAAAAGACCCCTCGTGACGGACGCCATGGCGGTTCTAGTTTTTCGGAATATTCTAAATGGTTACATGACCATGAAGAATACTCTCAACAGTGACCAGGAAGTATGCACACGATTTCCAAAGCTATTCTTGATTGAACGTGTGCTGTTGTTTCTAATGGTAAAGTAGGAGTTCGGTAATCGGTAGACAAACTCGACAAGACGGCGCACTTTTTCGGTGGTTTTGGTTGGAAGTTTGCGCCTGTTGGGGAAAATGTTGACAAGATTGTTTCACCAAGTGGCGCATGTTTTCACTGTAATTGGCTAGCAGCGTGCGCCACTTAGGGAAGCAATGTTGTCAAGTTTGCTTGCCGAGCTCTGAAATGATCTAAAATTGCCAAATTTCTTTCAGCAACAGATTTTCTGATGAAATCTGAAAACGCGGTGTGAACTGCGTAACACTGGCCAAAACGAGATGAATAAAGTCCTTGGGTTTTTTTGCCTAGGAGAAGTGTAGGCGGCTGAGGTCCGCCTATCTTTTCTACGCGGTACGGTACTGCCGGCAAGAACGTCATGACTACGTCCGCTTGTCCGCTGTGATGGTCCAGGACATCTGTGAGTTCCTTCCTGTGATATTGAACGAGTGCTCTGGGGTAATCTCGCAGTCTTCTTACACGAAGAAACGAGTGTCTAGTATCTCGCACGCCGATGCCGAAAGTCTACCTTCCTACGGCGTGCTTCTTCACGGCGGAGACGCACTTCACCCAGTTCTCCAACACCGTCACACGATGGGCTTGATCATCCACGCTCTGGACTTGCTGGTAGTCGCTGCGACCGAGTTCAAAGCCGTAAGCATAAATTTGTGCAGTCATTTGGGCGGCAGACACAACAAAGTCCTCATCCACTTGCGTACATGGGCGCATCTACACTGAGCCCCATGCCCATAAGTATCTGGCCACCCTATACCTTCATTCAAGAAATCGTGACTTCCTTCACACTCACGCGCTTTTCATAATTCGAACGTCTCTATGAAGACCAGAGTTTTACCTTCTCGACCACGTGACTTTCTTGTGGCAAAATTAACAAATCAACTTGCTGTATTCAGCCCTACGAACCCGCAAAATACCCTTGTTTTTGGCTCCGTATTGCGAAAGTCACACTATAGCTAGAAGAACCAGATAAAATTCTGGTCTTTGCAGAGACGTTCGAATTATGAAAATCGCGTGAGTGTGAAGGAAGTAATGAATTTTCGAATGAAGGTATAGGGTGGCCAGATCATTCGATCATTCACCTGCATACACGTTGACTCGTTTATCTGTATGTGTTGTTGTATAGTAGGTGGATGATGATGCTGTTCAGTTTTGGTTGTCGCCGGTTCAAACTTTCCATCATCCACCTGCGTACATGCAGGGTGGACTGTCGATCTGTTGCTTGGTATGCAGGTGGACGATAATCTTTGGCTTATTGTTTACCGTCTGCTCGTCTGTCGGTTTCTTTTTGATTTTTTGCTTTCTTTCGAAGATTTCGAAGTTGAGTACTGGCTTGGCGAAGTTTTTAAAGGATATTCCAGAGTACTCACAAATGCCGAAGGACTTTTGGATGTCGTACGCCGTTCGTGTGCTGGCGAATGCTGTCCGGTTGTCTCTGAGAATTCTAGAGGTATTTCCTGGTTTCCTGTCTATCCATAGGCTCGTACCCTTTCTAAAGCTTGAGTTTGTTTCGCGTTAGTAGTAGATGATGTGAGCGAATGTATGAGCGATTTCTTACTTTTTTTCTGGGTCGATGCGACTGCTGAAATGGACTTCGGAGTGGTCTACCGCGCAGCCTTACATCTCGTTCCGTACATGGCGCAAAACCAAACGGCGGAATTGACAGAGTTCTTGACCAGAATAATATTCAGCTATCCTAAACTCAAGTACGAAATTCCTTTCGGTAAAATTGTTGGACGATGAGTTGATAACGCACAAAAAATATTCTAGAAAAAAGGGAATTTCTGGAATTTCGAAACCGAAGGGCGTTTTTGCTGAACTGAAATTCCAGCAAGAAAATACCGCGAAGTATGTTCGGGTTTGTCTTGCAGAAGAAATAACTCGTCGGTCCCCTTCGAGTTTTTCCAGAAGACTCTCTTCTCGTTTGACGAAGGCCAGCTGCAGAAAGACGCTCAAACGACCGCGACGATCTTCTCGGACTTGACTCCGCTCGGCTTGACCGACTCTTCCCAGGCTCAGTCCCTGGCCTTTCCTTCCCGTGATCCAACCGTCTTCACTTCTTCCTGGATGCTCGAGTGCTTCTCGTACGTCCAGAAATGGGGAAGTGCAATGGACAAAGTTCAACCCAACAGGTCAGTGGTTCCAGAAAAACGTATTGTAATCTACCAAATTTATCTATTGATACTTGAATTTCCTTCTCGGTCCCTTTTCTAGCTTGCCCAGTTGTGTTCGTGGGTATTTCTTCTGGCTCACTTTCTCCATCAAGATTGTCGCGGAAAACCGCGGCAAGACTCTGCGCTTCGATGAGATTTACGCCTTCTTGGCAGACTTTTTTTCCGAAGGTAGCCGGAAGGGTTTTTCGTGAAGACGGGCTAACGAAACGTACAAGTGTTATCTCGAGTGACGCACGCTTCAAGCGAATATCACTGGAAACTGCGCCGGTTGAAAAAAAATAAGAGATTTCTTTCCCAACTGGCGCACACTTCCAGTGTCATTGGCTAGAAGCGTGCGCCAATTGGAAAAACGATGGTCGAGATTAATTGTTTTCCCCAAGTGGCGCACCTCTGCATTGTTGTTGACTCGAATTTTGCGCCACTTGAGATAACAAACTTTCCCGTTTCCTTTGCCGACCTCCCACCTTGCATCTGTTTTGAAAACCTTTCAACAGTACAACGGTTCACCTTGATAGATGGCTGGTATCGGGAGCCGTTCGTCAAGACAGCTCTTCAAGTCATCCTCTCGATACTCTGCACTACTTCTCCGTCGTCAAAGAAGCCGCTTCTGAAGTTCGCTTCCGAAGCAAAAGTCAAGAACAAACCTATCATCGATTTGTAAGTGCCAAACGCATTTGGAAGCTTGGACAAATAGACTCGACAAGATGGTTTTCTGAGCGGCGCACGCTTCCAGACTGCAACACCGAAAACGTGCGCCCCTTGGGTAAACAATCTTGCCGACGTTCTTCTCAAGTGGCGCTCGCTCCCAGCTCATAACACTGGAAAAGTACGCCACTGGGGAAAAAAATTCTGACGCGTTTGTTTGCTGAGCTCGCATTTCGTCTAATCGGGTGTACACACCGTCTGTTAGTTCAAGTCAGTAGACGGTAAAGTACCGACGGTTTTGACATCTGTTTACAGTTACGATGGCCTTCTTGACGATTTCGTCGCCAGTTCGTATGGCGACCCGGTCTTCGCCCAGTACGTTCTTCTTCCTACTCTGCAACACCAACCTTCGGCTTTCCGCGCCAAGTTCTGGGGACCGGAGAAACAAGCCTGGAGCGTCGGCGCACTCAACCATCACAACGTAAGTGTCGTTATCGCCACAGCAAATTCCATCCACAAAAGCATGAACATCGAGATATCTTTTAAAGAAAGTATCATTATATTCTAAACGAAAAAAAGTAATTTGTTTTTCCACTCTTGAGATTACAGTTGCTTTGATTATTAACTTGTATCTCGTTCCAGATGTAATCTGGTACTTCGCTTTACTCCTCCCCCAATCTTGGAAATTTTCTACGGTATTTCTACGGTTGTGTTTACTTGTTGCAGTTGTGTTATCCGGTGAAGTTGCATCTGGACCCGCCTGAAACTAGCGTCAGTCTTCTCGGTCAGTACTTCCTGCTGCTCATGACGCAGAACATCACCGAAAAGCGGACACCGTTGATGTACCTCATCGCAGTGCGACATCTCAACCACTTCTTCCACCGTCAGCAGGCGTCCAAGTTAGAGCAGAAGCCTTCTACTCAACCGGAAGTTGCCCTGATGGACAAACTTAGTCGCTTCCTCCAAGCCAATGAAACAGTAAGTCTACAGTGAATGGTAACATCCTTCGACACATCATCCGGGTTTTCAGCCACTTTTGAATTGTGGTCGCGTCTTCTTTGTCTGCAGAGTATTTTGACCCAGCATATTTTACGGTACAAAGGACCTTGTGCGAACCCAGAAGCTGTGATTGAGCTACACGACGACGTCCTGCAGGTTTCTAAAAATTTACCGCTTTATTCTATTAGAAGCTAATGTTTTCTCTAAATCTTTGATAAGACCTGTCAGAATGAGGAAGAGTCTTTCAAAGTTGTTTTCCGTCGTTTTTCTTGCTTGCACTGCGCCTGCACTGACGTCACCAAGCTCTTTCGTACTTCTATACTGCGGTGAACCGAACCGCCAAACCTAAAACGCTTTCGGGCTTTGCTCTCGTAATTCGCCAGAAGCTTCTACGTTCTCGTTTCTTAGTTAGATTTAGGCTCAACAGCGCCGGAAAGTTAGGGAATTTCCAGTAGCGAACTATGCACAGCACACGGGAACTTTTTTCTCAAGTGGCGCACGTTCACATTGTTTTCGGTTGGAGGCGTGCGCCACGTGGAAGAACTCGCCGAGATTGTATTCTCAAGTGACGCACACTCTCAGTGTCATTTGCTGGAAGCATGCGCCACTCAAGATAACGATCTTATGGTTCGTTTGGCGACCTTCCATATCAAGTCTGGATTAGCACGATACTGCTCTGTTCGAAATGCGATACTGTCATCCTTCCGCGCCAGGATAATCTCATTCCGCTACTTCCTGTATCGTTACTGATGTATCTTTTGTCGCGGTGAATTATGCAATGACGAGCCGGCAGCGATGGACGGTCTTAACATTCTGCTGCTTCTCCGGTCTGGCCTCCAACTTCTTCTCGGACATTGTCAGTTCCTTGAGTCGAAGACTACAGGGATCCTCGCTAGCCTGCTCACTTCCTTGTAACCAAAGCTTGAGGGCCATCAAGGCGCCTGATCGTTGTTACCAATTCAGCAATATCCAGTACAACAGCCTGACTACCGGCATCACCTACGCTTCCGGTATAACTGCTGTCATCGCTGCACTCCTCATCGGTCATTATGGACAACGCAGTCTACTCTGGACTTCGTCCTTCTTCCTTTTTTGTGGCTCGTAAGTCTTCGTTCGACTTCTGACAAAACCGAAAGAAGAGCCAACAAAACCGTCGCTTTCACGCACCTGCATACTAAATCGACCCAGCCCGTAGAATGAAGGGAGAATGCAGGTGCATGATAGGTGCGGGAAATTTTTCGCTACGGTATCTTTTATTTTTCCTGGCTCAGGTTGGTCTTCGTCGGAGGTTCTTACTCAGACACAACGGCCGAAGCTTACGCCCTTCTGCTCATCGGTCGTCTGATCTACGGTGCGGGCAACGGTATCCGGACGACGGTCTGTGCCCATCGCATCGACCACTTTTGGAAGCACAACCTACCAGCCCACACCCTGTACATTTTTGCCTCCCGCTTAGGTACGCGTGCTTTCCCAAACTGAAATTTCCCGTCTTACCCATCGTTGTACCAAAACTTCCTTGGCTTAGGTTCCGCCTTGAGCTTCCTCATTGCCGGCGAAGTTCTCGACTCGCTAGGTATGAGCAAGACGATATGGATCGCCGTGGGTATATCCATGGCCAGTGTCGTCACGTCCTGCATACAAGCCATGGTAGACGAAAACGAGCATCTAGATGACATCTACCAAGACGAAAGCAAGTGGGAAACTTCAAAGAGGAAGGCATCTGATTTTATAGTGAAGGTTGGCGCCGTCTACTGGTTCTTCGCGGCCACCTACCTGCTGGTCTTTTGTATCATCACAACCCTCACTGGCAACGGAGCCGGTCTTCTTGCGGTACACTGATGCACATTCTCGAAACATTGCCGTAGAAGATTGTATAAAATATATTTGCTGGTTTCAGAGTTTGGCGGGTTTCAGCGAGAAGAACGCCATCTGGGTGATTGGTACCGTCTACTACTTTAGTCTTGTCATCCCGCTGGTCAACTTCCTGGTGTACCTGACGGGTCGTCGAGACTACTGGATGACGGCTGGCACACTGGTCATCATGACAGGTTTGATCGCCTACCTGTCCTCCATGGCCGTTCAGGCATACCTGCTGACCATCCTCATCGGCTTGGGCTTTGTCTTGTTCGACCCCACAGCCTCCAATAGCATGTCGCTGGTCGCGCCACCCGGTACGCGAGGCTTCGCTACGGGACTCTTAAAGTTCCTGCGCTACACAGGTACGAATTGACAGCCCACAAAACCGCGCTCGGGTGAACAAGAAGTGGCGCATGCAGTCGGTGTTTTCGGCCAGCAGCCTGCGTCACTTGCAAGGCTCGCCCAGATCGTTCACTAAAGTGGCGCACGTTTTCCATGATACTGACTGGAAGCCTGCGCCACTTGGTAAAGTGAACCTTCTGAGCCTGTTTGCCCAGAACTGGAATTTTGGATTTGTCTTCTGGAGCTTTGGACAACAGTTGCTGTCAAACTTGCAATGTTGAGCATGAGGCTTTGATAGGTACGGGTACGGTGGCGCTGATCGTGGGTGGTGTCCTGGACCAGGAACGTTACAGTATGATGGACAGTGTGGCGTGGAAGCACATGATCATTTTCTTCTTGGTGCTGGCGGTGGTGGCGGTCGTCACCAGTTTGGGCATGGTGTGGGCCAATTATTATAGCAGAGACAGGCTACTGAGTGTACCGGAAGAGCAAAGGAAAAAACGACCGTGGGAAGTGGGGCAGGACGTGGAGGAGCTGCAGGATAGTGGCGAAAGCAACTGGTTGATCCAGAGCTTTTCGTCCAGAGGGGTACCCATGGGATATGACAGTATCAACGGTTTCAGCCGGACAGAGCAGCGCTAGCCGTAATTGCCTTTTCTTTAAGCTTTCAGTTTTTTAGCTGTCTGGGACCTCTCATGACATTAATAGTCTGTCTCCCTTTCTCCCGTTTTCCAGCATTTACGGTATTTAGTCGTGCCGAAGTGGAAAGCTTGTCAGTTCTGATTTACTTTACCTGCTTGCCGGGGGATATCCACTCCGCGGAATTTGGACCGGAACTTGCTGGTGTAGCTCTGGATACTGTACGGATGAAGATATATGCGTCGAAGCCCTGGTGAAACCCATTGCGGTGCTCGTGCGTGGTATCCGCAGTATTGGGGAGAAGCTGGACCTACCAGGATATGTACGAGGAGCAAGTCCCAACTTTTCTAACTCGCCGTACTGGCGAATACCTGACTAACTAACAATTTTCTTATCTACCATGAGGTACCGAAAATCCGAAATCATAAATTAATTGACAAGCATCCTCCCACACCTTACTCCATCCTAAGCCAGACAACCCGGAATCAGCGGGAGATCATGACGACAGAAATTCCAGATGGGAAGCCATTTGAAAATGGAGCTCGATATTAGGGAGCACGCTCTCTGCAGAGGGCAGAGCAAGCTGAGCCAGTAAACCACATATAAGCGAAATCATATAGAAATCGATGGGACTGGGTGGCGTGGCCCAGTGCGCCGATACACTTTCCCTATGATTTCTAATGAAAGTCGGAACGGCGAAAACTTTACTAACTTCTGAGCGAAAACGCATTGCTTTCGCAAAATTTGCCTGAATCCCTCGGCTCCCTTGCTGATGACAAACCATTTCATTTACTGATCTCCAACCTTTTGAACCTCATTTTGCCCTGTTTTTGATACGTGGAAGCTGTTCTGTAGCCAGTCCAACGAGCTCCCTCCACACCACTCCGGAAGTTATCTCCAAGTTGTTGCTCATCTGGCGTTGAACGACAAACTGCGGGACACGGTAACTCATCGATGGAAGTTGTTTGCTTGTATCTTGGCTCACGATGGCCAAACTAGATTTGTCCAGGTATCAAACGGTAGCACAAAAGTAGACTTACTGCCGAAAGCAGAATTGTACAGGAGAAGTGCAAACAAACGGAGTTGTGCTACAGCTGTCCTGTTTTCCGGTGGCGCATGACGTCACCGGAAAAGGATCAGAAAACGACGGCTGCTTGGGTGGAAATGCTTTGTTACTGCTAGAGTTTCACTGCTATCTCTTGCTCTCTAAATTAGGAATGAGCTTCTAGATATCTCCTGAAACCAGAACCAGCGAAATCTGTCCACGCCACGGTGAGATATGGCTACATCTGGGACTGTTGCCAAAACGTGCTGAAATTTCTGTCTAGAGTTGTCAATCGTACAATCAAGGCCTGAATGAACTGCGAATGCTAACTGGCGAAAACTACTAACTTCTGCTCAGCCGCCAGCTGGCTGTAGTCTAGGCTTCGCAGTGGGCAGCGCTACCTTTAGGATTTTTCTTACTAACGTATGACCATTAGGAAAGTTAGGTTTCCCTCCTCGTACTGTACAAGGCTCAGTGGCACAGTCAGTGTTGTTCCGATATGACTTTTCCAGTTTCAACTGCAATTACGAATTAATCGGAATCCCTTGCGTAGCAGCAACTTGAATTGCAGGTGACTCGTCCTGGCTGGATCATCAATGACGATTAATTCAAATTCAAATTTCGACAACCAATTGAAATTATTCGAATTATGGGGATGGGGTTTTGTAACTTGAGTTGTCATACAATTGGCATTTCTGTTCGGTAGCACGCGTTGGATGGGTAAGCGTTTAGATTGACCCTCTGGTATTTCGCGGAGAATACTCCGTTCCCAAGGTATCCAGTACGGATGGCTGTCGTCAATACGGACTGTTATGCTCCATGAAGGAGCCACGGTGCGTCGCAGAGGCGTAAAGTTGAACCCCACTGGAGAACCAGAACCCTAGCAAGGTCCACCGGGTACTGGTCACGTACATGTCATACAAGGACGAACTGCAGCTTCGCGAAGAACTTTGTACGAAATACGCATTTTGATTCTGCTGTGTACGTGCGCCAGAGCACCATTAGTCAGTCAATCAAGCACTGAAGGTGATTCACAAGGCGAGAAAGTGACATATCCATGTGCATTCCGCGTGCTTCTTTGGTGTCAGTAATGATTCGAATCACCAAAATCTTGCATTTCAATTGTACATTAAAATATCTTCTCGTTCTTGGAATTCCGATTCAATTCCGATTAATATAGTCGAAATGACCAACCCAGAATTGGCAATTTGAATTTGTTATATCGAAATTCGAAAACCGTCAAATTAGGCCATTTTCAATTACGAATTACAATAATCGGAACAACACTGGGCACAGTTATGTAGCGCCCAACCGACCGTTTCAGCGGAAGAAAAGGTATCAAGTATAAGCACCGCATTTTACATCTGAGGGTCCCTATAGTTTTCTCATCAAGGAAGCCTGCCCACTCTTGAAGGACCAAGTTTATGTACGGGCACATTGTCCAGTGCTAGTTCGCCATGTACGAGAAGGGTTCGGCATGTTGACTGACAAGCTTAGAAACCCGACTGCTTTCAACGTCCACTCTCCTTTGTAGAAACAAGTTCAGCTTGTCTTTCTGTTAGGGAATATTCAGCACTGTCAATCCTGTGCAGCGTTGAGATTGGCCCTTTCTTGTGTGTGATTCTGGGCAACAAATCAATGAGAATACACGTACACCACTGCAGTGCCCGTAGTGGAATGGAATCGCCCCTTCGGAAAGTGATATCGTCAGCGCTGCTCGACCGCTGTATCGCATTCCGCTGTACCTGATGACCAGCTGAGTCAATTCGTCCGGTCGAGACCTGAACGTTTCCACTGAGCAACCACAGCATGTTCCACGGAAGTGCACTGGTACACTACTGTACTCTTCTCGCCCATCAAAATTTCCAAGAGGCAGAATTCTGCCAGCATATATGTCACTTCACCTCTTCAACTTCTTATTCACAACAATGTCATCATCAAGTCAGACTACCGTACCTACTCGTAGCCATACGTTACATTGCGACCGCATCGGCACTTTTTCTCTGTCTCCTCGTCTGCTGGTAGATACCTTTCAGTAGAGAGAGAGAGAGCAAGGTACAAGTTGACAGCTAGGGCCGGAGCGGCCAGCCAGTACGGAAGCATCTTGACAGCTGATCTTTCTCTTTTATTGACTGTACACCAGTGCAGTATACTGTGACTTCTGCACTGTGACTGTACCATACCACCGTCATGATGTCTATACCTATACAGGTTCGAGAGACCAGGAAAAGAGAGTGGCTAGCTTTATCGTCATCGATCGAGTAGCCGTCGCCGGGCTGCTGATCAGTACAGTAAACATGCCAGACATGGGTTTTAAACGGTTATGCACTCTTTCGGTAACTCCCCTCCATCTAGCTTATCAGTAGCTACTTTGGAATATATGGCTGGACATTGCTGATAACATATCTTTCCAAGTCGATGTTCCGGCATTGCAGCAACCCACAATGAATAGCTTCCTAATCAGTATTGTGAAGTAGTATCTGGCGGGTACCGAACCATTACGGGCCAGTTTTCCAAGTGGGAGGACACTTAGCGTTGACGCCTTCCTCAAGTGCTACAAGCGGCGGAAGTCCATCATCACAATTCGCTTGCTCCCTTGGCCTCTTCAGTATTCGAATTTAGTGGAAAATGGTGGCCGATATCGTCGAGGAAAAAACACCGGCTCCACGGTAAGTTCCTCGCCTTCATTATAACCTCATCCGATACTTGAGATGTTAAACACTTTCAGCGTGGGAAATCGATGGCGAACCAGTCCGCTATAACAAACAGTTTTCTCTGATTGAAGTAACGAAATCGATATTCAGAAGGTTGCTGCTGCGGTTTCTCGGTTGGCCGCCTTTTATTCATGGTCATACGAATAAGTTATGTTTCCGGTGTTTGAGATGAGCATGATTGCAGAGTGAGTACGCTGGCTAGCGGTAAATGACGAGAAGATGCGATGTTTCTCGGTCGATCGATTATGACATTGAGGGGATCGATTATTTACTGTGGTCATAATTCTTAACATAGCGATGCTATCGTCAACATGCTGACATGGCGAACATTCAATGTATACCTTTGAAATATGCTTTGAAGGCTAATGCAAAGCTTTGGCTAAATGTGTGTTATTGGAACACATCAACCTGTCTTGTCGCATAAAAGTGTTTTCGGACAATTGGACAAAGCTATTGTCCACCCAAAACAGCGACGGCATTATTTCACCACAAGAAAACTAAATGTAGCCAACAAAAACCAAGAAGCCGGCAGAGACTGCGCAGCACTGTGAAGAGCTCGGCAAACACACTGTACAGGATTCCTTTCCCAAGTGGCGAACTGCTTATTTGACTGAAAGCTTGCGCCACTTGGAATAATGATCGTGTCGAGTTTGCTCGCTCAAGTGGCGCACGTAACAAGGGTCATTGGCTGAAAACGTGCGCCACTAGAGGAAACGATCTTGTTGGGTTGGCTTGGGGTAGTGGATTCAAAGGGGGGTCGTTATTATACCCGGAAGTACCGGAGACACACTTACCATTCGGGGTCTTTCCCCAATCTGTGAGGTCTTGGGTTCGTCTCGAGAACAATCAGACTGTATACGAGTTCATTGCGGATAGGTCGGGCAAACAACCTACAAAGTACGGTCGATATAGCGGCAGAAAACCGTAAAACGGCTTTACCAGCCAGCATAAACGTGAGAGTTATGGATTGCGGGTTCAACAGTTTTGATGTGTTTGCAGGTTGTGTCACGTGGTTCGATGGTCGGATTTTGACGGTTATGGCTTCAATCTGCATTCGGATAAGACCAAAAACGGCCAGTTTATCGGCAAGGTGGACGAGAACTCGCCGGCGGAAGCTGCGGGACTTAAAAAGGTGAAACCCTCTCGTTTTTGGTCGGTTAAATAAGTGTGAATTTCGTGATCGCGAAATGTCCAAATGGGAGCCGGCAAACAGTCTCGGGATGGCCATTATTTTCAGTGGCGCACTTTTCCAACTAACAACAATGAAAACTGCGCCACTGGAGACGACAATGGTCTCGAGCCAGTTCGCTGGTCTCCCAAACATTTTACTGGTAACGGGAATTTTTCGAAGAAATTCAAATTGTGACACAAAAGATGGGAATTTTTAAGAAAGAAAGTCAAGATGGTGAAAAACGTTTTGTCTGGCTGATTGGCTGAGAGTGCGAATGGTGGGGATTGAAGCGTGGAATGTGGACAGGCAGGGTGTGTGCGCATGACTAAGTAAATTGAAAGGAATTAAGTGTCTGAGTCTGTTTATACGGATTAAAAGTTACGAAAGTTAGCTACACCGGAAGCGACGATGAGCGCCGTGGGGCACTGTTGGTTTGTGACACAGGCTTGCAGCCAGCGTTTATTTACCACGCTGATCTCTGATCAGACACTTGTCAGTTTAGGTACTCGGCTTGTGACTTCCTTTCAGTTTGCTCAGTTCGTGCGCTGTGGTGTTGTCTTTTCCGGGGTGTCGTCTTACTCTTCGTCAGATTGATAGCTGAGTTACCGATGGTTTCAGGGTGATCGCATCGTCGAAGTCAACGGCATCAACATTGCCAATGAGAACCACAAACAGGTTGTCGAACGCATCAAAAGTATCCAGGGAGAGACGCGTTTATTGGTGGTTGACCAGGAAGCCGATGCCTGGTACCGAGACAACAAGATTGTCATCCGGTCTTCGCTGAAGGAAGTTATCTACCTCCAGAATCCCTCCACTTCCTCAGGTCAGTCCGCCGCAACATACCCCTGAATACCGTTCTTTCATGAGTTCGATAATTTAGTCGTTATTAGTGATGAACGAAATCGTTTCTCCAAGTGGCCTACGCCTCCAGCCGATAACACTGACAGCGTGCGCCACTTGGAAAACCAACCGAGCGACGTTTCTATGTAGCGCACGATTCCAGCCAACAACTTCGAGAGCGTGCGCCACTGGGGAAAATAATCTTGACCAGTTCGTTGTCAAACCCCATTTTGAACGAACATCGGTGAAACTGATGAAAATTTTTTGGCAGGCTTGCTTTTTGTCACTTACAGGTGGAAGTGTCAGTAAAGCCGCACAACATATCACCTCTCCGCCACTGACAGATCCCCTTCCATCCACCGACCGTCGCGAGAGTTTGGACCAGCCATCCAAGTCGGGCGCTGACAGCAGCCGCCAAAGTCCCGCAGCTTTACCCGAGCCACCCAGCTTACCCACATCTGTCCCCCCGCCGGTACCCAGTAGCGTCAGCCACGACAACGATCCCTCCTTGCCACATTCGCTTGCTCAACTTCGCTCGGCGGTCGAAGCCGTCGACATTCCCATCGGTCTGGCAAGTCACCAGCTCGAACAGTCCAAGACCGATTCGCCAACGCCTACGCCACGCAACAGCGTTGTCCATCTACCGCAACCTGTCCATATCCCAATCGGCTTGGGCAATCACGCTCCACCTGCAGCACAAAACGACGCCATGCACGAATCACACCACGAAACCGTGGTCAAGGTGAGAGCACATCCCGCAATCCATATGCAAACCATGGAAAGAACCATCGTCGCTGTTTTTTCATTCTTTTCTCTTCATTACTAACTTTCCAATCTCCTGAAACCCTTACTGACAACTGAGAGTTCGGCAAGCAAATTCAAGCAGATATGTTTCCTCAAGTGGCGCACGCTCCTAGCTAACTTTACCAGGAGCGTGCGCCACTTGAGAAACCGATCAGGTCAAACTTATTTGCCGAGCTGACAATTTTCTGTACTTTGCTTTTAGATATATTTCTGGGCTTTCTCTAATTCTCAAAACCTCTCGCCATGTTTTTTCCTCTCAGTTTTTTCTCCATTGATTTCCTTGTGGCAGGTTGATGTACATGATGTGACGAATGCCACGGCTTCACAGTTGACCGGCTACCGTCCATTATCCGGCGAGGAAGAAAAGCTACACGAGCTACCACGGCGCAGTTCGCTGAGGCCTGCTCAAAACAGTGGGGGAGAGCGGGAGGAAACCCCCGCCGACAAGATGATTCGATTTTCACCAAGCACGAAAAACCTGGACAAGGATGGGGAAGCTAATGCTGAGATACTGGTGGAACGCGTCGAGCACAGTCCGGCGTTTGATGTCCGACAAGATAAGAACCAACCGAGGGAACACCTGTACGAGTCGGTGGAACGACGACAAAATGAGACGAGTGGGACGAACGGCCATGCTGCTTCTTCACCGGATCAGGTACGTACAGTGTACAGAACAAGCCAAATTTTGCGGGGCCAGATAAGAATGTTGTGCTGTAGGTGAACCGGCATCGAAGCACTGAAAGCAGTGATTCCAGTTCAGCTTCCGTCCGTTCCTACACCCTAGAAGCCACTGATTCCAAGAGCTCGGACTCTGATACCAAAGACCTGGGTTTCGAAGAGGTTTTCACCAAGACGCCTTCACCATCACCAGCGGTTGTGCCATCCTCGTACCAGCCCGAGGCCGCTCGCCGCAGCACACCGCCGACGGTGGCGCCACGCGTCGTACCGTCGCCTTCTTCTGCCATGACGCAACCTACGGCCGACGTGCCTTCATTAACAGCCACTTCGGCACCCAAATCGGCTGCTAACTTTGATGGACTGGCACTGGGTATGTCGGCCCAGGAAATGAGGCAGATGTTGCAGAGAAAGAAGCGACCCGATCCCAGGACTCAGCGGGTGGACATCATGAAGAAGCACGAATTGGTCAATAACATGTGAAACTATGGGTTTCGCTACCCTACCCGTTAATTATTTTGGTCATGGTCGTATTGGGCTAACCTTATATGCTTGTAATCGCAACATGCTTGGGTGTTGTTCTTGTATTTAGTGCCAGGAAGTGACCTCTGGTTAAACTGGCCGAATTTACAAACGCTGTAGCAATTTGTGAATAAGGATGACATTGTGATTGAGCTTTCAGTGATACTTCAGTTTGGTAAAACCCGCTCTCCGTAGTTCTTGCATAAATAGTGCGAGTTCTTCACCGCTGTATCTTCGCTATGTTCTTCGTACAGTCGTACGCCAGAGTGAGTGCGTGGCTCGAGGAACTAACAGCGAAAACGCATATCAAGGTTGCTTGTAGACTTGAGCGAATAATTTGGAACTCATACGTACGTACCATCAACCCCGCGTCTTCCTCCAGGCAGCGTTCATTCCTGACATGAACCCTCGGTATTAGATCCCGTGAGAACGACATGGACTTGAGCAAGCTTCCGTGTTCATCGAAACACGGAAATAGCACTTGGTACTGGTTCTCCACCAGATCAGTGACGAACCACTCCGGCGAAGGTAGCCTGATCTTCGACAGATCTCTCTGGACATCCTCAATATGTCCCCACTAAGTGAAACACCCACAAGGTTTTCTCAATCGCAGGGAGAAAATTCCACGGATGGAACGTCCACTTGTGATACTCTTGACTGATTGAGATGCTCCACAGCACCCGTTGCGGAAAATCGTAGAAAAATGCCAAGCACAACCAATGTGCGTACGACCCAGGTGTACTGCTGCATGACGTCCACACGTGTCAACGGAAGATCGGTAGTCAACTATGTGGTTCCAACCGTGCCTGACATCATGCGCGGCAGCCGGTTTAGCTGACCCGAGCAGCCAAACACATGACGTCACAACAGTCAAAGAAGGACAGTACATATCGCATGTTCGCCATCATCTGTGCAGTGACGTCTTCCACACGGACACAGTAGTTTAAATTTTGAACTTTGCTTTCAGCATACCAGTGGTAGTGCTGGCAACGATACGGTATACCGGTATCGTATCGAAATATATCGAATCTTTGCGATAAAATATGCGGCAGATATCGTATCGAAAATATCGATATGAGACTCATATCGAATAACACAATAAAATATTCGGCGATATCGTATCGCGGCATATCGATATATTTCCGATATATTGTTATTTTGCCGAATGACCCACAGGGCAATTATATCACATTTACTAAAGACTACAGTTGATTTCAAAGCCTTGATTCCGGCCACGGTATGCCAAGCAGGCGAGCACGCTCCGCCCATTCGGTTTTGGTACTAATTCTATCCGGGTTTCCATGTATTTGAAGTCTTGGACTCTTGGTACTGCCACATCTTTGCTGTATCCGACGCTTTCGATCTTACTAATACTTTGTGTGCAAATCGCTTCTTGGGTTCTTGGCCTTGAACCAAGTGGAATTCTGAAAAAACTCTAATTTCAAAAATATCGATATATCGCTGCGATATACGATATATAAAAAATACGGTATGGGAAAAATATCATATCGAAGTATCGATACCGAACGAATATCGAAGACCGCGATAAAATACCTGCGGATATTTTATCGAAAAATATCGTATCTTATTTCGTATTTTTGCCAGCACTACCAGGTGGCAACTGAGCAGGTTCGAGCAACACGGGACATCTAATTTTGGTACACGCGCGACGAGATATCATGGACCAGTAAAAATTACGGGCCAGGCCCTTTCGCTACGGCGGCACGGGCAGGTAACTCTTGCTTCAAGTAAAAACCAAATCGAAGGCTGCACTGCTGCACTTACGTACTGGATATTGGGCCGAGGAGCTAACTTAAAGCTTGTCGAATTTATCATAGCGCTTGGATCTCCATTTCACCGGAACACTCTGATCTTCAACGGTTCAAGCTATTTCAGAGCTTCTCTGGGAGAAAGACGAACAATAGTCGACAACAGCGTTAGAGTAGAACAGATGATCAGCTGATGGCCACTGTCCATGACAATTTTCTACGGTTGAATTTTACTACGCAACGTCATTTGTGCGATTTCTGTTTCTGACTTCCATACAAATTGTAAATTCGCCGTCTTTTCCGCCTGGCCCGTAATTTTTACTGGCCCGTAATTATTACTGGCCCGTAATATCTCGTCGTTCGTGTGTACAGATAGCCTTTATTGTGGTGGCAGACTGGCAGTCCGGTGTGAACTGGTACTGACAGACGAAGAATTCTTGGGAAAGTAGGCCCCGGGAATCGGATCGCAGAATTCTTGCCATCTTGCAAGAACATCTCCTTCCATGAATTTCCCATGAATGATATAGGACAGCACACGGATGGATACCTATCCCTTCGGATGGGACAACCACTGACCTAGAAGTTTTTGATTTCGGGCATTTTCAAAAAGTAATCGATATCTAGGAGAGGATAATCTGGAAGAAAAAATAAAGCTGGAATTTTGAAAAGTTCGATAATTTTCCACTGTTTTTGTTCCGACGAAAACGCCGATTCCGAAGGAATAGATCCCCTGCCCGCAATACTGTCCGAAGTGCTGACTTCGCTGTGCCATTTCGGCTACGTGAGCCACCACTTTTGAGGGTTTGTGCCTTTGTGGACCCGTTGCGAGCCAGAAGGGCCGCACTACCCTTGGTGAAATTTCTACCAATTGCTGCCAGTTAACAGTCTGTAATATTTACAGAGAAGTATACGAGATAATGTACCTTGTACGCGTATCGTTTGGTCACTGTTTTTTGACTCGCTTTTTGCGTAGTTCAATTCGGAACGATAATGCTTCGGTTTTTCTCGCTTTCTTGACAGAATAGTTTCTTTCAGTCCGTTTTTTCTGCCGGAACAAATCTGAATTTAGCCGTTTGCTTATTGTGCAAGTTTCATTCGGTTTCTGGTATACTTTCGGTCCAGCACAACTGAAGTGGACATGTAATGAACCGTATTAAGCGGAAATATGGCGGTAAGAAACACAAACGGGCAGTATACAGTGGTAAAACTAAAACATCTGTTTCAGACAGTAGACCCGTGAAATCTGGTAATTATGCAAAACCGTTAACAGGGGAAAAAACGCCGTAAAATTTGGTAGCACAGAAAAATCGCTAACTGGCAGAAAACGTCCGTCATTCGGTTAAGGCAGATATTTTTCAGAACCGTTAACCGGGAAATACCGGGAGTAGCCGGGATAACCGGGAGTAGCCGTAATGGCCGCATCATCAGTAAGAGCTCTCTGTTGATGAGGGATTCCTGCTCCTCCATTTCCATTGGGTTGGTACTCTGAAGGCACCAGATAGCCTTACCTCTTACCCTACCCTTCCAATAGGTTGGATTACGCCTATCATATCGATTGATGGGATACGACGATCATATCGATATTTACGGAACATCTACGGAATAACAGCCGCCTACTCATCTGCCCAGCACACGCCCATCATACGTCCGGAAAGAATTACGGCACCGTGGCTCAACGTACATCAACACTCCAAACTATACTTCCTCCTTTCCACAACTTGGCAAAGCCTTCTACGAAATAACATCCCCTCCCCTCCGCTTTCCAACTTACCGAACCTGTATCAGTAACTTCATCCCTCACACAGCAAGTTTCAGTAAGTCAAACCCAAATCCATCTTGCAACCTATCGGGTACGAGGGAAAGGTTGTAAAGTTAGCCGCCCCATACCGGGTTTGTAAAGTTAGCCGTCTAAGTACGCCTGTTCTCTACTACTGAATCCCAAACTTTCAAGGATAGATCGGTAGATAAAATGATGAGCTGTCGAATGGTATTAGGTGCAGTCAACGCGAGGAGTCAGAGAATCCAAGAGATCCGTAATTAAAGAAACGTTGAAATCCCCTGTTAAAAAGGCTGACAATCAAATATTCAATCAAGCGACAGACGCTACAGCCGTGGCTAACTTTACAAACCCCGGTATGGGGGAGGGGGCTTAGTTTACAACCTTTTCCTCGTACTTGGGACTTGCGCCATGAATCTCGACCAACAGGACACAGACTAAAAAATTAAAAAAAATTACCACAGCGTAATATAATTTGTGATTCAGTTGTTACTGTTGAAAAGGAACAATCAACCTTATGAATTGCACGCAGTCTGTCACGAATTTTAGTTTTAGATAATAAGCATCACAAAAGTTTAAATCCGTTATATCCATAAGTGGGCATAATCACTGATGCCTCTGGCTCTTGTGGTAGAATATTCTCCAAAACGCATGGCTCAGCTCTTCGGCGGTGCCGCTCTCTCGTGCAACATCCCTAATTGCTTTGGCCATAGAGCTGGCAAGGGATTTGGCAAGCGGTTCCGTGAGACGTCCTTTGCCCTCCAAGGTTTCACCGTCCTTGGTGGTTCCAGTACGCGCTCCATCGAACTTCATGATGAAATTCTTGCCTATGTGATTGTTGTCCGCCAGCGACTGTACTGCCACATCAGGTCCGTAGATATTCTTTACGGCCTCGAAAGCTTTCGAATCTCCGACTCGAACCATGTAAACGTACCTGTAACGTGCGAACAAATAGACAATTTTTCCATGGGTCAATAAATGGACCGTCAGCAAAATACAAATGATTTCATCCAGATTGCTATCTCAGGTAGCGTAGACTTTTATTGCTACTGAGTGTGTGCACCACTTCAGGAAATAATCGAGGTGAATTCATCTGCCGACTTATCGAATAAATTGGAAATACGTCGGCTAGGAATCTTATTTAAGATTTCAAATCGATACATGTTGCTGATCTTTTTGTAGGGGTGATTCATGTACAATAAAGACTTTTTAGCTTCCTATTTTTACTGATTTTTTTCCTCATCGCAGTTTGAACTGGGAAACAGATCGCGAGAAGGCGATCTTCGTTCCGGTCACCTCCATGCTACCAGACTTTCCGTCGTTATTGTTCTGACACTCGTGTCGTTCGTCATCGCCGAGAAGCACCGTGTGTAGTAAGAGCTGCAGTAAGAGCTGCACACCACAACATCCAGCACTTCCCCGTCTTGGCGCACAGCACTGTAACTATGCCGAATTTCGACTTGTAGCCTCGAGTTAGCCAGGAACCATTGCAGGTCACAATCATGTTCACTATGACGTCATTGGCGTGACCAAATCCCATGCTTGCTTTGGACAGCCATCTGATTCAGGAAATTATCGATACGACAAACATACTTGTAGTAGCTGGATGAAGTGACGTACGCTGTTCCCAAAGCGCTCACGAAACCCGCTGTCTGATGGTACTTCGATCCGTTCAGGCGAGCCGCAATTGCTAAGTGGGTGTTGACTTATTCGAAAGTATTCTCGTAGTCCACCGAAGAAGTCCACTCTTTCAGCAATGGCGTTTATTTTTACAACAAGGCACTTCCACGTTGAGCAATAATATTGAACTGAAGGAGGCACTGACAAATCTTAGTTCCGCGAGGAGAGTTAATTTGTCCACGGTTAATTAGCTGCAGTACTTGTGCGTGCTGAAAACAGCGACGTACCGAAATGTGGATTGACTCGGCACCGCCGTAGACTAGTGAAGAGCATCCATCAACATATGCGCCATAGTTAAGCGGATCAAGTCATCTTTTGGCTTTTTACGAATTCTTCAATGCAGAACTACTCTAATCCCATTGGCGCCACCGTTTTTTCTGTTTTAGGTGTATGTGGATGACGTAACGAATATTCGCTCCGCCTCGATATTCGCGTAGAGCAGTCAATCAACCGTCTGAACGTTTGTCCCACTCTCCAGCAACGCAAAGTACAGCAGCTCATCAGTGTACGGCACGCCAAGTTTTACGGTCGCTTTGGTGTTTCGAATTCGGTGGGTAAAGGGTTAGGTGCTGAGCAGCGAACGGGCACCGGTCCGTCGTGTACTGTTCACTAAAATTTCAATTGATACTTACGTTGTTCCTAGTACTGGACGCGACATTTCTTGTTGTCCGGTTTCG
Organism: Ramazzottius varieornatus; assembly: GCA_001949185.1. NCBI lineage: Eukaryota > Metazoa > Tardigrada > Eutardigrada > Parachela > Ramazzottiidae > Ramazzottius > Ramazzottius varieornatus. Next base: position 158 of record BDGG01000017.1, on the reverse strand, counting down.
AGACAGATTTCGATCTTCGTATTTAGGAATGGTGTCCACGAGAAGAGCTCAGGCTCTCACCTGTGCTGATACCCCATCGAAAGCTTCCACATCACAGTCACCTCCGCTGTCCGCCGAACGCGTCGAAGTTGTTGTAAGTGCTACTGTATGGATTGATT
>BDGG01000016.1:1087868-1125927 GCA_001949185.1 Ramazzottius varieornatus | reverse complement strand
GACTATGGTCAGCTAAGCAGTGAAACGCGGGAAGTGATCTGGGTTCACATAAGTGCGCAGCGCCGACTTTATCCCGATTGCAACGGGTGCCTTGCTGTGCCAATGTCTCCACAAGTATGCTTTGCCAATGTTTTTCTTCAGGTTCGCAGGTGGTGGACGCCCTGACCTATCCTGCAGACTTTCGGGCATCGCAAGGGACAGTTTACTAACGAAAGAGTTGGGAAATTCACTAATGTACGAAAATGGTGCAGATGGTGCTTCCCCGTAGACGGGTTATTCGAAAGCAATTTTCGTAAAGATTTCTGGCGAGAAGTTAAGCCTCTGAAAGCTGCGCACTTCATCAAGCCTCAAAGTCGCCTGATCCATTTTGCTCATTTCAGAAGCAATTTCCCAAGTCAAAACAGCGACTTTCGATAATCTGCCGAGCTGTCATCACAAGAATCAATCTGGATAAATCTCGGCCGCCTTTTTAACATGTCTGTAATCCCTGGGCGACAGTCAGTGGCCAGGTAAACATCATATCGTGCCTTCTACCTTCAGACAGAATCCTTCAAATATATATGCAGAAGAGTCGGTGCATGACATGGAATAATATTCCGGTAGTGAGGAAGGGATCATGGAAGAGAAGCGTGACGCCATCCATCTCATTTGCCCTAATCCCTTCCTCTCCACCAGCTTAACCTTACTCTCATCCACGGGATGAGTCCATCCTCTTCCCCCACCTGAATTACCTTGACCCTGCCATCGCTGTCTTATCAATCAGCTAGTCAGCGATGAATAAAAAAGCCACTTACATGTTGTTAAGCTGGTCCAGTCGCCGGACAATTGCGTTGCGCTTGTTGACCAGCGGAAACCATTCCTTCAAGATGTCCTCTTCCGTCTCTGTCGCACCTGAAACCCACACACTTGAACAAGTGGGTCACATAAGGCTTTATAATGAGTTTATCTCTGCGAAAAGACAAACCAGGCTTCATGGCTTCGCGGAGACGTGTCTCCACTTGAGCAGCTGTGTCGTCGATGAGGCGCTGCTCGTACTCGAGCCGCGCGATTTCCTCCTGGATATCCTTCACTTCATCCAACTGAAAAACAAACACTTGCAGATATTTTTCAGGTATTTTCGTCAAGCTGTACTTTTTCATCAAACTTCAATTTTCTCATTAGATCTTGGAGTACGGAAAACGAGGCGTACAAGATCGTCTCGTCAAGTGGCGCACGGTTTCATCGTTATTGGCTGGAAGCTTATGCCACTTAACATGGTGCTCTTGCACCCTTCGTTTGCCGACCTTCCATTCTTCAGATGTAAATTTTTTCAACGTGCCGAAAATACACATTACAGAGCACTTTTGGTTATTATTTGCTTACGTCGTCGTCCAGAGTTTTCATCGCTTCCGACTTCAAGACTTCGGTCTTTCGTTCCGTCTTTGGTTGAGAGGACTTCAACGAGGCTTCATCCACGGAACTCTGTAGTTTCCATACGTCGTTTTGCACGGCCGGGGTGCCATTATGCTTCGGCTTAGCCTGCAGCCCGTTACTTCCGGCAGCACCATCTGTCGTCGATAATTTGGACTCGTCTGATACAGAGCGGGGAGGTAGGCGCATCGAACCGGTTCTCTGCGGTGAGGATCTCTGGGAGGAACCGCGGGAGAGTGTGAACTGACTCGATGTCACCTCGCCTGGACAAACAAATCATTATCAAAATAGGAAGGAATATCATTCCGACGTAAATCATTCCGATTTCTCAGAGCGAAACTTAATTTGGAAAAATTACTGTACAGAAGCGAGAGCTCGATATTGTTCCTGCAGCCAAGACAAGCAAGGTCGGGCGTTCGGACTGCTGTAACTTACCCGGCAGCTTTTTGCAGAACTGATAAAACTGGATGGAAGCTGTGCCAAACAAAAACATGCAACGTGGAGTCAGTCAGTGTGAGAGCTGTGACGTAAGAAATCGCGGCCAGCCGTGAAGAAAGTTAGCTTTGTCCCATGCGGTGCAGTGCGGTAACTCATCAAAAGCAAAAACCACACCCTGTGAGATAGAGTACTCCAAGAAACGTTCATACCGGAAGGTGAGCGAGCTCGCGTGACCATTGAAACAGGCGTTATGGGAACGCTGACCGGGGAACCAGGTCCGCTTTGCTTCACAGAGTCAATCATCCGCTTCGCTCTCTCGTGCAGCTCTTTCCTCCTGTCCAGTTCTTCCTACAAGAAAACCCAAAAATCAGACTTACACCCTCCCTAAAAAACCATTTCCAAAGACGAATAAAAAGCTCCACGGTTCTGTTTGTGGATTTTTTGGGAGATCAGCCAACAAACACGAACAGATTGTTTTCTGAGCGGCGCATGTGTCCGGTCAATATCACTGGGGCCGTGCGCCACTTGGGAAAACGATCTGGTCGAGTTCGTTTGTCGAGCTCCCATCTCAGAAAATCAAAACAATCAAAGAAAATGTTCCAAGAGAAGTAGACTGTAGTTGATACGAGTCTTACACACCGCGAACAACTCCTTACCGGTGACAGTTGCTCCGTCGAAGGAGAGGAGTTCAAGCTGGAAGGTTGCGACCGAGCTTGCTCGATGAGTTCGCGGGCACGCGAGAGAAGAACTTCGTCCCGCGAAGGAGACGTTTGCACAGACTACGAAGACAAAGCCCTCACGAAAACATTTGTCAAACCGAAAACGGTTGTTGAAATATGTACCTTAGGTTCAGCGGGACTTTCGCGAACACTCCTTCCAGGCGACATCGGTGTGTCAGCCGGCGGACTAAAAGAGTTGGCTTTATGCAGCGCTTTCACGCTGTACTGGCCCGGACTCTCGACCTCTCTCTCCTTCTCATTCACGTTCTCGTTATCCATCTCGTGAAACGGATCGCTGAGCTGTTGCCTCGTCATTAACTGCTGGCCATCGCTACTAGGGCTGACCACTCTCTTTGGAGATTGCTTCGAGAACTGCTTGGAGAGAGATTTCAGCGGGTTGGATTTGTCCTTGGGAGAGGATGGGTGGTGGGTGGTTGAGGAGGACTCGTCGAGGACCACGCCGTTCTCTTTTATGGTTGAGCTGTGTTGTGATGGAGGACTTTTCTCGAAGGAGAAGCGCGACTTGAAGCCGGCTCGCTTGAGTGGGTCGCTGGGCGTCACCGGTGTATATGTCACCTCTTTGGCGTTGCGGTCCATCTTGCCGATTTCGAGAAGTTCACCGGTAAAGTGAGCGCGAAGTTGATGAAGGTATGTCATCACTACAATAAAAATCGAACTCTGAGAAAAAACGTCTGAAGTTAATGATACATAAGACCTCGGCAAATTTAGCGAGATCGTGTTCCTAAGTGGCGCACACTTCCAGCTGATATTACTGTGAATGTGGGCCACTTTGGAACGAACTCGACAAGGCTGTTTCCCTAAGTTGCACGTTTTCAGTAATATTGGCTGGGAGTGTGCGCCACTTACAAAAAACCAGCCGGACGAGCTTGTTTGCCGAGTTCTCAAATTAGGAAGAAGTCCAAAAAAGTCACTCGCAATAATTCTCAAACTACTCCAAGTTTTATAGTACAAAGGTTTTGTACCTGCGATTCGGTCTGGCGTCTGGCGCATGAGCATGTCTTTGGGGTTGATGAGCTTCGGTATTCCTAGTTTGGCTGCTGCATCGAAGGCAAGCCGGCAGTTCGTCTCGATATCGGCGGGCGAAAGCGAAGCAAAATCTCTGGAAAGATGGAAAAAATGAACGTGTAGATAAATATAGACGGAGGGCTCTCAACAACTACGTACATGAGGTCGGGGTGGAAATGGTGGATGATGGCACAAAATGCTAGGCCGTTCCGGAACGAAGTGGCAAAGTTCGTGATCTTCACTCCGCGAGAGGTTTTCGTTGCTTCCTGACACCACGTCAAGAGGGCATCCGAAAGGGCGTTCTGTGGAAGGAAAGTACGGTGAATCCTGTACGCTGATTTTGAGCCCCGCTCGCCGAAGACCCTTACCGAGTCTATCGCGTTGGAACTTGAAGACTGCTTATTGCTTTCTGAAATTTGCTCAGAAATTGTTTCGGGACCCAACCTACAACAGAACGCTTTTCAAATTTATACATACCAACAAGGAACAAGCAGTGACAAGACCTTTCAGTCCAGCGTATTTAGGATCTGGACAAACATTGTCCAACAGACACGACCAGATCGCTTTACCAAGTGACGCACGCTTCCAGCCAACAACAGTGCTACCGTGCGCCACTTGGGACCAAGGCTTTAGAACACCATTTTTCAGAGTGGCGCGCGTTCCCAGCCAGTAACACCGAGCACGTGCGCCACTAGGAGAAGCCATCTTTCAGATAATTCGTCTAAACGCTTAGTTTTACTTTGCTTGGTACAGAATATCGTAAGGCGAGAATGGGAATGTAATCGCTTTGGTTTAATGACGGAAAGGTCTTACCAGTCGTTTTGTACGGTGCCATTGGTTTCTCGATGTGATTTCGGTGTACTTTCCGGTTCGAGTTGAAGTGAACCAGGCCTTACTGGGGTCTTTGACGCATCCCCACTCGCCTTTGCATCCAATGAGTAAGGAGAGTTGTTTATAGATCCTGCAACTACCACACATAACACTTACACACCCGCGCAGACAGAACAACGAATGCTCTGACGTGGATCTTATCAAAAACATACGGGAGACAAGATTTATTACCGGCGTTGTCACTGTTGAGGATGCCAAAGCTGGACGCCAGATCGGAAATCTTTTGATTGGTTTGCTTCCGCCTCAGCGTTCCAGCCGGCGATTCATCATCGAAGTCAGCGAGGTTACCAATATCGTTCAGATGCTGTTGCTGCAAGCTCATCAGGCTGGCTAAGCTCTGCATGTCCTCGTCGCTGCAATGCAATATCTCAATGTGACCAGAACGAACGGATGATTGGTTTCCAGTACGAATGAATGGACATCTTACGTGGCTTTCCCTTCTTTTAGCAAGGTTGAAGCGAAGGTAACGTTGAGCGATGCCTCGGAGACTTTGCGTGAGGTAGGCTTCATCCGAAGAGTCAGGTGCGTCTTGGAAGGTTCGATATGGCCGTAATGCTTCAGGTTGACATTAATAGATGCAATGGGCCGCCTTCTTCCCATCGGCTCGATCTACAAGCAGTCAGCAGTTTTACCGGCCAGAACCCTCTCTAAACCCTCCTTTGATGTTGTAATAACAAAAAGACAAAAAGAGACTTGCGCATGATGTCACAGTCTTCACCAATTAAGCCGTTGTCGTCGACGACGTAATGCGCTGATTGATCAGGGTGACCCAACTCTGACCGAGCGAAACTTACCTCTTCGATGACGACCATCCATTCCTTATCTTCGTATTCATGCGCTCTGCTGTCTTTATACAGGGTCGTAACAAACTCCAGACATTCAGGCGTAGTCCACACCACAGTTCCGCGGAAGGGATTCTTTATGGTCGGTTCCCAGTCGTGCGACTAAAATAATCCGTTATGTGATGCACCGTCAATCCACAATCAGCCACTGACACCATGGTAAAGCCTACCTGGGAGATGTACTTCCGATTCCGTCTGGTGATGGCAATTCCCAGCTTCGTCGGCTTCCTACGGTCAAAAGCCACCAGCATTAATACTCAGAGGTTCTGGTTAAATCGCTATCGCTTACCATGGTCCCTTCGAACATTCCAGTGCCAACTCGTGGAAGGAAAGGACAAACTGGAATTTAGCTGCGTGCTTCCCGACCCGCTGTAGCCGCTTCCACACACTCATCTGGCAGCCAGTAATCAAATTCCGTTCCTCAAATACTTCTCGGACTTCGCCCTAATCCCCAGATATATCTGATTTCCTGTAGCTAACACGGCAAGACGGTTCGAAATTTTTCCGGAAAATCCTGAGGAGAGAATACTGAAAACTGAAAAAGAAAAGGCTGCACATGCTCAACCCAGCCACACCACTACGCTTCCGATAAAAATGTAAATACACTAACGCAGGCTTCACCCAGGAGTGAAAATCAATCGCTCGTAAGATTCACCGGATCAACCCGTTTATCCGCCTAGTGTAAATGCTTCGTTCTCAGCGCACCATACCTTAGACATTTTCGAAGTATTTGTTCGAAATACAGGGCGCTCGCACCAACTTGCTACCACCCATGAAATCATGGATTTTTCGACTGAATCTATACTCAACTTTCGAACTAGTTTTTCGTGGTCTGACTTCCTGTTTTCAGCCTCGCAAAAAATTACCGACCAGAAATCTTGTCCGGAAGACTCGTAACCGACATTACGCTTGAGAAGGAGAGAAGCCAAAAGTCTCAACTTTCGCAGTTTTTGTGGTCGTTACCAGAGATTAGTTTTTCGGTTTTTTGTTCAACGCATGCGGCACTGCGCTTTAGAACAATTAGACAATGAGCTTGGTTACTCGAAAAGTGGTCGAAACCATGAATCTGCCGATCAGGTCAGAATCGGGAATTGTTTTCATAGAGCAAGGTTTCCCGGCAAAATGGTCGAATTTGCTGTTTAAAATTCATTCGCTGAGTCATCTTGATGTCCCGTGGATATTCCAATTTTCACGTACGACTAAGACAGTTGTTCATTTGTTGGCTTGTTGATAGCAGATGTTGGATCGAAACTCTAAAATGGCGTCCTGTGGACAACAGTTTAGTCGTTACGACGGGTCTTCCCCACCGGAAGTCACACTACTCAACTTTTTTCAAGCTGCTGTTCAATATCACAAAACGTCTCATAGTTCAACCAAAGCAACTTGGAACGTTGTGTAGATAGGCTAAGATAGTGGGAAGAACAGGCGGAAAAGAAGCAATGTGATTTTTTCCTGGTGGAAGTAACAGTTGGTAGCAAGTTGGTGCGAACGCCCTGTATCTTTCTTGTCGGCAATGGTTCCCCAACCTAATCGATGGTTGTAAAATTTTGGTAAAGACTGGTCGAAACTCATTACTGCATTCAGAAAAGCAGAAGTGTACACAGCGCTCGTATCTCATAGCATGGAAAGCGAGACCCAAAAATCGAAGTCCCAGCATCAGCTGCAGATCCTTTGCTTTCATGAAGGATCACAATAAACAAAAGTAACCACGGGAAGCTAAATGTCCGTTTCGGCGTACAGTCTTTGGGTTGTTTGCTCAAAAATATGCAAGAGGTGCTTGATGGCAGCACGGCACGACGTAGGGACGTTTCGGTTTCTACGTCTCGAATAACCTCTTGGCACAATCGTGACAAGTACGCTGGTGTCCACAGGGGAAGAAGGCCATAGTGGGTGGTCCCGCAAGGCAGACCACGCACTGAGCTCCCCGTTTTCCTAAGTAGAATAAAGAGGAGGAATTCCATGACCAACAGAAGAAATCTGGTCGAAAGAAACCAACGTCTGTACGACAGGAAAACTCGGACAGCACACCACAGTAACTGCAGTTACCTTTGGTTGCAGCAGGTTTCTTCTTTCTAGCCGTTTCTTTATTCGCCTTTGTTGGAGGTTGCAGAGGCTGCATTTCCGCATCCAGGAGAGTTCTTGCAGAACGAATTTCGCTGCGAAAGGCCGATTAGTTTCAAACTCTGCTTGTCTCCGTTCAGTCGAACAGCGCAGCCAGAGGCTTCACCGCTGTTTTCAAAGTTTGGCCATTTGGCTTTTCGAAGTGTCCTCGCAGCGTCGACGGAAAACTATATTCGTCCACAATAAGCTTTAAGCTGTCTCGAGCCACACAATACATGTCAGATGACAAAGTCACCATAATGAACGACGGACCTTTGCTCAGGACAGCAATAACGCCGCGCAGCTCCTCGAAGGTTTTCACCTTCTGCAGGCATCTTTTCTTTCCGTACTCGTCAGTCTAGTGTTGGTCCACCAGCACCGTCTCGATCGCAGAAGTGGAGGGAAGGAACCGAAAGGGCACACGCAACCGAAATGATCCTCCGGTTGCTGTAGAAGAAAGCTTTAGCTGGTATCTTCTGTAATCACAGTCCTCGGCAAGCCAGCCAAATGGCGAATCATCTAACCAACCTCGATAGTAAGCGGAGTTTCTGGGGCCGAGACATGGAAGTCAGACGTTAGTTCCGAGACATCAGCACGGGCGACCGACATCCTGATTATAACTCGACTATTCTTCATGGAGCTGACAGCATAAAGTTAGAGAAACGGGATAAAAAGTTAATGTTAATGTTAATTTACTGGTACAGTTATATATATGCGTAAATGAAGTGCAATCATTAGAACTAAGGTCGCTTTTGCCCCTCGATCGCCACCGTATGTACACTGTGCGATTTTCTACATGATATCCCACAGGGTCAGTGCGGGTTCCGAAGGAAGAAAATTGAAACAGGCAAATATCCGAAGCATGCCGAGTATGAGCTGAAACAAGCACCTCACAGTAGTAAACGTTGGCACAACTTGAGAGGACCTTGGCAACCCGTATGTTTGAAGATATTGGCGCCAAGTTGTGTACTAAGATTTTCCCTTCTTTGGTAAACTGAAGTACTTCAACACACACACGCAATGACGAACTAGCATCAGCCGTAGTACCTTTCTGTTGTATCTAAATCACGTTTGTTAATTGGCTAAGTTGGGTTAAGTGATGGCCAGTTCTGCGCGACGACTCAATGGCCTGATCAACAATGCTGCGCCGGCCAATCCCTTCAATGATACCGATGAAGCCTTCATGAAAAAGCATGGCTTTGTGCTGGGTGCCACCTTGGGTAAAGGCAGTTACGCCAAAGTCAAGGGCGCCACTAAGGAGCGCGAGCGCAAGAAAGTGGCGGTCAAGATCATGGACCGTCGCAAAGCTGCCACCGAGTTTCGCGAAAAGTTCCTACCCAGAGAAATTGCCATTGCACCCGATTTGAAGCATCCGAACATCGTCGAAACCTTTGCTGTCTACCAGAATAAGGACAAGGTGCGGTTTTCGTATTAAGTGGCCTGATACTATGCGAATGCTAATCATTGCGTTGCACAGTTCGGCAAAAGAGTTACCGCTTTGACCGTTCTGTAGGTAAATAGGTCAGGTGGGACGTGTCTCACCTCTTTCTGTTTTCGATAGATTTACATGGTGATGGAACTGGCTAGCGGTGGCGACATGTTGCGCTATGTTAGAGCTCGTGGAGCCCTCAGCGAGCATTCCGCTCGAAAGTTCTACACGCAAATGTGCGATGCTTTGGAGTTTCTTCACTCTCGGGGAATTTGCCATCGGTGAGTTCTTTCGCATCGCGTCTTGCGCATTCGTTTTGGTGGATTTCTTGGCGAGCTTACAACTGGGCTGAGGTGTGGTGCGCAATGTGTGATGGAAGATGGGACTTTCTGATATTTTGCGTTTGACATTTTGTTTGGTTTTTGAGGGATCTGAAGTGTGAGAATCTGTTGTTGGATGGGGACGCTAACATCAAGCTGTCCGATTTCGGCTTCGCCCGAACCTTCAAAAATGAGAAGGAGCTGAGCAGCACGTTTTGCGGCTCCGCAGCCTACGCTGCACCGGAAGTTCTCCAGGCCAAGCCGTACGATGCCAAAGCTTACGATGTCTGGAGCAGCGGTATGTTATTTTCAGGCAAAACGAACTTGACATTAATTTTTTCTTCCATTTTTTCACAGCCGATCTTTTTCGAATGTGTTTGCAGTTTCTTGTATTCCTCAATCTCGCGATTTGTCTGCATTTTGTCTACGATTTTATTCCCATGTTACTCCTTATGGTCTGCTTACACAATGTTTTGAGTTGTTTCCTTCTTCATTTTCTTGTTGGAAGAAAGGTGGCGACAGTGGTATTGAGAGTATTACCAACTAGCCCTTTGTTTCAGGAGTGATTCTCTTCATTTTCGTCTGCGGTTTCATGCCCTTCGACGACACGTCGATTCGGGAGCTGATCCGTCAGCAGAATGAAAAGCTAAAGTTTCCGCGTGGTTCCACCATCAGCAAGGAGTGTCGGACGTTAATCCGCGAGATCCTCAACGTTGATCCCAAGCGTCGACTCAAGTTGACGCAGATCCGCGAAACGGACTGGATGCAACACAATCTGGCTCTGCCCGGCTCAGAGAGCGATCAGGACGAGATGCCCATGCCTTCTGAACGCTCTGCGTCCATTGACAAAGAAAACATCTTCCCTAATCAGGACGAAGGTAAAGTGGGAAACCGCCAAATAAAATGTATCACAACATCGTTAGCCCAAGTGGCGTAGGCTTCTAGCAAAGCACGCTGAGAACGTGCGCCACCTTGAAAAATTCAACAGGATCGATCTTAAGCGGCGCACGCTGATGGCCGATAGCAATGAAATGAGCGCCACTTGAGGTAACGATCTTGTGGGTTTCGTTTGCCAGCCTCCAAAGTTAGTCAGAGCTTTGTTAGGCTTCCCAAGTTCCTATAAATAGAAACACAAGTCCGTAGGTGAGCTTGCTGATGAAAATCCCCGTGGGAGAGACCAAATGGACATGCCGGATATGGACAAGCATGCTCGTTTGTCCCGAGCTGAGGGCACTCGAAGTCGCACTACCAGCCGTCGGGGGACCGAGTAGGCTTCTACTGGCTCCTGATCTGATGTCCCGGCAAGTCATAAAAACTCGCAATAATCTTCTTTCCGTTTTCTATGTATCTTAAAGTATAATTACCAAATAGATAATTTCAGCTGATGCGTTTTATCATTCTTAAATTTTTTATTTGATGCTTTTCCGCAGTATTGGGCAAATCAGTGCTTCAGTGTCTGGTGAGTTTTTGGAAGGAGAAAATCTGTCTCTAAAAAGGTTGGAGAGAGCGGTCTATTTTGTCGGTTAAAGTGACGAAGATTTTCCACCCCGTTCAACTCACGCATCATGTTATTCTTCTTCGATACGCTACGTTAAATTCCCTAACGTAGAGCGTGTGCGTAACGGGGTGCGATACCGTGGCACTGTTTCGACCGCTGCTGACTCCACTGTTTTCTCTTGCGAGGCCAACCTGTGGACGGAAGAGCTCGAGCGATTAGTGGGAGAATAAAAGCATCCATTAGGCATTCATGCGTATTGTACGGTAAATCCCGCGGGGTGTTAAGGGAGAAGGCAAGTCGGGAGAGGAAGCTGTCAATGAGGCTGTTCTATCGATTTCCCCGTGTCGATCCACCATCCTTTCGAGCTTCGATGCATGTTGTTGAGCAAGGCCTTGCTCTTCCCTGAGGGCTTTTCTACCTACGTCATCAGCGCCGTCGTTTTCCTGTGGCAGGCATTCAGCCGAGGGATGAATGTGTTTTCCTTCATTTTCCATTGCTCCAGCTGCGTCGCTTCGAAGAAGAGCCATCTTGAACCATATTTTAGCTTTGTTCACGGTGTTGCCAGTTTAATTTTCTTTTAATTATTAGATATAGTTTGTAGTTTCACATCATAGGGACCACTATAGTTTAGAGAGTGCCGTATCGTAGGGCGTATAGCATGAATATCCAGCGATGCTTGCCCGTTGGTAACGACTATCTGCTGGGACTGCTGGCCAGCTGTTTGGTGGCGCTGGTCATCCTGACCGAGGAGGTGGTGACCAAAGGAGCTCCGCAGGTATTTACCAACTCTTTCCTGGTGGAGTTTAACAATGATGTGACGCGGGAACAAGCGGACAAGGTCGCTCGCGACCATGGCTTCGACAACGCTGGCCCGGTAAGTCATCGCAATATTCTCCTCCTTTCACTCGTGCACTTTGACAGTCCGAAGTACCGGGCGTGTGTGCAAGCTACAAGTTTTGTCAGACTCCAGTCGCTCCTCGACAACAACGCGTTGATCTCGGTTTCCTGTTCAATCAACCAATAGATGAACCTGACATTTCGTCAGAATATATTCCATGAGGTTCCTGATTGGTGACAGGCGACTGCCAACTTTTTTACGTTGGCCCCGTTTCTGGAATTTGAATATTCAAAATGTCACTTTGCACTTCTCGATTGCGTAGGGGGTCTGGCAGAAATGTTCCAGCGAGGACTTTATACATTCACGAAGAAACATGTGCCTTTATGTGTCAAGCATGCAGGATCAGCCGTGGATCGACACCCACCATATGGCACCTTGAACGATCAAAATTATCTTGTTGAGGCTCTTTGGCGCACTTTCTTTCTTTCTATCTCACCTTTTAGCAATATCAAACATTCGAAGATCATTTGTTTTTTAAATATGAAAGGGTTTCTGAAGGTTACAGGAAGGACGAATGACGAAGGTCAGCTTTATAGCTTTCAAAGAACCAGCTGAGCGTATGTGCGATTTCCTGTGATTTATCGATCCTTTCCTGGTCGCCTCCGTCACCAGACTCTGCTAATGCTGGCTATTTACCGTTTGGAAGTTTGCGGATCTTCAGGCCTTGGTGGCATACCAGGCGAGAACAACTCGGTCCGCCTCGTTGGCGCGACAGGGCCTCGCATTAACTCTTAAACAGGGCTGATTAAGCTTTCAGGGAGGGAAGGAAAGTGCTGACCGCTTGCCGCAAATGCGTCGTCAAACTAAAGTATTGCAACACGGTACACCATAACAGCCTCCGAACACACCCAATGATCCAACTGGGGAATAAGCACAATAGAAAGTCGGTGGTTACTTGATAAAGAATATTTTTTCTCCGTGTTTAGCTACTCCGATCCAAACGGGAATTTCACTTCATCCACAAAGGACTGCCCGCCACCCGAAGCAAGCGCAGCATTCCTCATCACAGAAATCTCAAAACCGATCCACAGGTACGTTAACCATCTGGGAGGTCTGCAAACGAAGCGCACATGATCGCTATTTCAGGTGGCGCACGATTTTAGCTAATAACAATGAAAACGTGCGCCACTTGAAAACCGGCTCTGTCGCGCCTGTCGTCTTTATTAAGCGGTGCAGCCCTCCAGCCAACATCACTGGAAACGTGCGCAACTTGAGAATACGATCTGGTCGAGTCTGTCTGCCGGCTTCCCATCCATCGTATAGTCCGTTCATTTTCGAGCGTAACACTTTTGAGTTTTTCCAGATCAAGCTGGTGGCTCAACAGCCGGGTTACAAACGCACAAAACGGGGCTACCGCCCGTTGATCAGCAAAGGCCAGGTCCCACTCGACAAGACCCAAGAGCCCACCGATCCCTACTTCAAATTCCAGTGGTACTTGGTACGTTCATTTCCTCCGGTATACCTTTTGCTTTTATTGATATAAACGTTTCTCGTTTTGAGATTTCCATATCCTTTATTGGCAGAAAAACGATGGTAGCATGGGTGGCAAGCCGAAGCTCGATCTGAACGTGGAGGCAGCTTGGGCTCAAGGCGCCACCGGCAAGAACGTGACTACGGCCATCATGGATGACGGTATGACCTTTCTCTTAATGTTTATGGCCTGTTTTTATCTCCTGCGCAAGTGCTACTTGCTCCCTCCATTTTGGATGGATCGATCTTGATTAACGAGCTTGATCATGGGGTATGCTGTGTTCTAGGTATCGACTATCTGCACCCCGATCTCAAATTCAATTACGTATGTACCCCACCCACACTGAGGCTTTGAATATGCGTATCAGTCCCCATCACTTGAGCTTCTTCTTAGAGCTTCCTTCTTCAGTCCGCACCTTGTGATTACGTTGACCTTTTCCCTCTGCTATTCCACAGAACGCTCGCGCCAGTTACGATTTCAGCAGCAACGACCCTTTCCCCTATCCTCGCTACACCGACGACTGGTTCAACAGGTACGTTACATAGAAGCAGCTGCGTCATTCTCTGTGACCTTAGCAAAATTTACTTATCATGTTTTTCTTCACACAGTCATGGAACACGTTGTGCCGGTGAAGTGGCAGCAGCGCGTGACAATGGCGTCTGTGGTGTCGGAGTGGCGTACGACTCGAAAGTGGCAGGTGAGGGAAACTAAAGCTGGTGGAGAAGACAGACGGAATTAATTTGCGGCATATGTAATGATAATCTGTGTGGTTTCTACAACTTGACAGGCATTCGCATGTTGGATCAGCCGTACATGACTGACTTGATCGAGGCCAATTCCATGGGACATGAGCCCAATCTCATCGACATTTACAGTGCTTCCTGGGGCCCCACTGATGACGGCAAGACGGTGGATGGACCGAGGAACGCCACCATGCGTGCTATCGTTAAGGGCGTTAATGAGGTAAGGAACGGAAAAAACAAGATGAGTCTTCCCTTTTATGATGATTTCTTTTCCGCTTCCTGAACAACGGCCGTAACATACGCTATCCGGAGTATCTCATAATGGTAATTATCTTCCAGGGAAGAAACGGACTGGGAAATATTTACGTCTGGTAAGTCAAATGATGGAAGCTGGATGAACTGAATAACCAAATCAGCTCGTTGTCTAAAGTGGCGCACGTTTTCGTTGTTATGGCGGAAGGCGTGCGCCACTAGCGGAAACGATCTGGTTCAAGTCACTTGCTCTCAAGTATAATTTCCGTTTGGGACAAGAAGTGCAAAGTGTAACCTATGCATTGTTGTAATGTTACAGGGCTTCCGGTGATGGTGGTGAGGATGACGACTGTAACGCCGACGGTTATGCTGCCAGTATGTGGACCGTGTCCATCAACTCGGCCATCAATGACGGTCAGAATGCGCACTATGACGAGTCCTGCACCTCGACCTTGGCTTCCACCTTCAGCAACGGCGGTGGCGATCCCAAGACAGGTGTTGCCACTACCGACCTGTACGGTCGTTGCACCAAAACGCATTCGGGAACGTCGGCGGCAGCTCCGGAAGCAGCCGGTGTTTATGCACTGGCCATCGAAGTCAAGTACGTGCGATCGCCGACGTCAGCGCGTGTTATTCTGGCCACGCCAAATATTTTGGGACATAACTCGTCTAAAGATTATTCGTGTCGGTCATGACCTTCAAGCTCAATAACGTCATAGCGTGACTTCTCAACGAAACAGTAATCGGGAGGCCGTCAAACGAAACATACATTACTGTTGTCTTAAGTGGCGCAGTGTCCTAGACGATAATAATGCGAAAGTGTGCCACTTGATACGACGACCTTGTACGCGTGTGGTTTGCCGGACAGTCGATTTAGGTTATTGTACTTGTAGTCAACCAATTTTATTTTGCTTGCAGCCGAAATCTGACATGGAGAGATATTCAACATTTAACGGTCCTCACATCTAAGCGTAACTCGCTGTACGACGGAAAGGGCTACTTCAAATGGCAGATGAACGGTGTCGGTCTCGAATTCAATCATCTCTTTGGCTATGGGGTGCTGGATGCCGGTGCTATCGTGGCCATGGCCAAGGAATGGAAGACCGTCCCGCAACGATTCCACTGCGATGGCGGCAAGATCAACAAGACCCTGTAAGCTAAGCATTTCATTCCATTGATATTGCAGGACAGAATTATGATTTAATATACCCGTTATTGCAGTGCTATTCCTTCCAATGGGTCCTTGACGCTGTACATTGACACCCATGCTTGCAAAGGAACCGAGAACGAAGTCAACTATCTGGAGCATGTCCAAGCCGTCATTACGCTGAACAGTACTCGGCGCGGCGAGGTCGTCATGCATTTAGAATCGCCCATGAAGACACGGTAAGTTCATCTTACATGAAAGGCCAACCAGTTGGCAACTCGATCTACAAATTCGACAAGATTTGTTACCAGGTGGCGCACTATTCTAGCCAACTACAATGGAAGCGTGCGCCACTTGAGATTACGATCTGGCTAATCTCATTTGCCACCGTCCCAGTTTTGTTCGGGATGAATATACTATCTGATCCGTCCGTAACTGTTTCGGATTGAGATTTGGAAACGAACCTGCATCTAAGTTGATGATTTCGCAGGTCGATGATTTTGAGTCAGCGTCCCAACGATGACGACCACACCGATGGGTTCTCCAAATGGCCCTTTATGACCACGCACACTTGGGGCGAGAATCCCCGAGGTCGCTGGAGGTTAGAAGTCAAGTTCCACGTTCCTGGCCAGAACACCGGTTTCATCAAAGAGTGGAACCTGTTACTGCACGGTACCAAAGACGCCCCCTACAAAAATCTTGCCGCTCCCGACCCGCACTCCAAATTGGCCATGGTCAAAAAGGCCCACGAAGACCGCCGGTAAAGAGAAGATCCGCTATATACCACCGCACTTCCAATTAAACCACACGTTGAAGTTGGCAGAGACTTTATTCATAGATTTCATTTTGTAATCGGTACATCTCTCATTTACTTTCGTCGAGCTCCATGAAAAGAACTTCGATTTCTTGATGTGTTCCTTCGCGCTTTTTATAAGAGTTCCATGCAGCGGTTTCCCGGTCTTTCCATTAGTCTCTCCGCCATCTATTATTCCTCAAAGCTTTTGACATTTTCTTCGGCTGTATCGCTATTCATCGTGAACTTCCCGTGAAGTGACATCCTCACTCAGCGACCTTTCAGCCGATATGGGAGGTCACAAATGAAACGTGCAAGATCGTCACGTCAGGTGACGCAGTCTTCCAGCTAAAACTACCAAGTCCGTGCACCACTTTGGGGAATGACCTGGGTGCTATCGTTCGCCGAAGTCTCATATATTTGAAACTCACCATTACCAACTATCGACATACTGAATTTTGAGATATCCATACCTGAAGCTTTGCTCTTGTATCCAAAAAATGTCTTGCCGCTCCCAACCCGCATTCCAAACTGGCCATGGTCATGAAGGCCCACAAAGACCGGCTTCTGGTTAAAGGACGACCATATACTTCGTGACAAATTTTAGAGTTCAAACCAGTGACATACCAGGATGTCCGCATCGTGTCAGCGGCCCACAGTTGCAGAGTACACAATAAACCTGACGCTACTTTGGGCCCAATTGCAAAGTATTGTGCATGAAGGACACGGCGGTTCAGTTAATGGCAGAAAACACCTTGCTCGGCTAGTATGCTCGTATAGGTACGAAAATGCAAATGTAATTCGCACAGCAGTTGTTGTCCAGAGTAGTCAGACTACACCATTCCAGCTTTCGCAACGTTTTAACCATGAACTTACTAATCAGGGCGTGCGTTTCCTTGCTTTTAACTGGGCTTATCGCGGGCGCTGTCATTTGGCAACCTCTGAAAATTACGCTGAAGACGGAATCGGCTAACTGCAGCTGCAGACCTTGCGACGCCTGTGAACGGAATTCTCCATCTGCATCAATCATCGTGAGTCGATTTTTGTATTAACTACTTGCTAAACTGTAGTTTTCCTGTGTCACCGGAAATGCCCGTACGAAAATGCAAGATGAAGCCTGCACGTCCCCAAAACCGTGAAACTGTTCAGCTGTGAAAATAACGAAAATAATCATGGGTCATCGCAAATGAAACGAACATAATCGTTGTCTTGAGTGGCGCACATCTCCATTTTTATCGGCTGAGCGTGTGGGAAAACAATCATGTTCAAGTCGTTTGCCAACGTCGCACCTTTGCACGAAGGGAACTTTCTGAGCAATTATTCTATAAATTATTCCTGCCCATATAGTGTAGAGTGTACATATAGGGCAGTAAGTTTCACTCAACCGAATGTTACTGGGGCTTGTAGACCAACAGGGTGTTTCCTATAAGCTGGAACGATTTTGTAGCGCAGTTGAAAAATCAGCAATACTTTCTCTCCTTTCAACTTTGGCCGCTGGATAGGCCTGGGTCTTGAAATCATTGTATCAAAGTTCCTTCGGGATTGTGCGCTCTGTCACAGAACTGTTAATAAAGAGTTTTGACAACCCGGAAGTTGAGAGAGGCCGAGGGGTGCTTAAAGTCGAAAGTTGGCGCACTTTTGGCCACCGTGCCGATGTACGCTAGGTTCTAAATGATACCGCTGATGGTATGCAACTTAAGATTAGTTCCAATTAGGATATAAGACACTTCTAATCGATTGACACTTTGTTGTTGAAAATGTGAACGAAAATCGTGTTTGTAAGCAAAAAGTTTGCACATTTCATACGTTATTTTTTGTTTTCCGTTCAGCAGCGAACTGGACATGACGAATTGTTTTTAGCTGTCAGTTCAGAGACTTGGCTGTCAACAACAAATTTTGTTCGTCGCGATAAGACGACTTCGCTCGTTTGATGCGAATTTTATAGTGGGGGTGGGGGGCAGTATTTCCACCGGTAAAATGCATGGTTTTGCTTCAATACCCCAAATCAAACGATTGAAATTTTGTTCGAGAAACTTACGCCAAACTCAGTCAAGTTCAGGAGACATTCGATTGAATGATACTAGGCGTGGCATTACTCACTCAACAACGAATTTCGTGTTAATTTCCAAAATCGTTCCAATTTACCCGAAACACCCTGTACTATCAGGCAGTGATGATCAGTGTCTTTCATTACCCACTCAACAGCATGGCATACTGTACATGATTAGGATAAGCTTGTCGTCTTTCTTTAATTTACTTCCGCTTCTCCCAACGTCAGCAGTTTATTTGACGCTTGATCCATCAGCTCTGAAATCCTTCGAATCTATATCCATCCTCTGAAGCTCTTTAACTTCTTGTCAAGAATGAAGCTTGCCATTGGACTTCTGCTCATGTTGGCTGCTCTGCCCACTGCCCCGCAGCTCGAAACATTTGTCCAGTTGAATGGCTCGTCTGCACTTATTCGTGTCCAGATGGAATGCGGATGTACTACAGCGTCTTCAGTTGTTACACACCAGCGATTGCCGCCGTTCTGCCTTATCAAGTACATAACATGATCATGTGTAAAATGTGTAGAATTGACAGCGAATTTAGTTGGCGCAGTCTAGATGGATTGCTCTCTATTTTGCTTCGATCAAGATGTAACGCGCAATCAATGGATGGTGTGATTTGAGAGACTTCCTTGTTGGTTAACATGCCCTCTTGCATCGTTGCTCGAGTCGCTTTGCAATTTTTCTGCGGTTTCATGTACCAAACGTTTCTTTCTGCAGGTCTCTGCCTTCATGGACTCTGGGCTATCGATGACCATGATGAAAAATATCACGCGGACAGCGGCCAAATTTTCCGCTATTGCCAAGTATATTCTGATGGCCCCGCATCTTACAGCGTTACGGATTTTTATGATTTGGACCAGCTCGAGAATACCATCTGAGCCATCGTGAACAAGAAGAAACGCGACAAGACCTTGACCGCAGCGGAAAGCAACCGACACTGCATATCCTTGTTGGTGTCAGACGTAAAGAAAAACTGATGGTAGAGTTATGATCCATGTCGGATATGACCCTTTGTTTTGTTTTTTTCTGAACCGCGAGTTTTGCTTGCATCGATTTTGTTTAAAACTGATTATGTATAGTGCTACTGGAGATGCTGCCATTGTGAATGACAGATTTGCGACGTCCATGTACATTTGTGCTTATTGTTTTTCGTCAAGTGAATACACCTCTATTTATTGGCAGTTGTTGAATTCAAGCTGTAATCGTCAAAAGCACAGACAAGCCACGCATTAGGAGCGGGAATATTGGGACGTAGTAGAGAACCATGAAAATAAAATTCTACCGGGAAGTACAGGTACAGTACGTGCATTCACGTCACAAAATCTAGCTTTTCCGAATATCTGACAAACTAATAACCATAGAGTCGATCAACCTGTGAGTCCCGGAGTTCACAGTGTTTCTTCTTCCTCGTTCTCTTCGACATCTTCTACCTGGTCAACGGAGTCCCCTCGGCTATACCCCGATTTTTCCCGCATCGACTGCACATTCAGGTCCTCTTCGTCACCGTACTGCAACACATCCAACCGTGAGACAAAGTGCTACCATGCTTTTACCTCTTTCCTATTTTCCGAAGAATATAATAGAACAATACTGTACTTCAAGCTGGCTTGGTTGATCGTCGTGGCCATTTCCTTCTGCAAATCAAGAAAGAATACTCATAAAAAGCACAGCCAAAAGCAGTACGAACTTCCCATAGTACTCTTACGTACCAATAACTTCCTCGTACTCGACAACTTCGTCTCCCTCCTCTTCCTCATAAGTTGTGGTGGTCCTAGAAGAAGTCCGCAATGGACAGAATTCTAAAGTTTATGTTTATTCACTTTGAGTTCGATACGATATACGGTCTTAGCCCACAAGAGACTATTACTGAGTCTTACGTTGTAGTCTTTGTCGTGGTGGTGGTAGTTCCACCAACAGTCCGCTTCGTTACCGTCGTCCTGTGTTCCTCATCCCCATTGACTTCTACCGACTCAATATTCTCCTCCTCCACTCCATTCTGTTGTTGTTCGGTGTCCTCACCAAACTCAAAGTTCTCCGAAGTCTGTCTGGCCACCTTCTTCTGAGCTGGAACTTCTTCCTCTTCTTCGGGTTGCTGTTCCTCCTCGGCAGGAGCTTCCTCCTCCGGTGCGGCCTCTTCTTCAGGCTCAGCCTGTGGTTCTTCCTCTTCGGCCGGAGCTGCTTCCTCTTCTGTCGGCGCTTCCTCGGCTGCTGGTTGTTCCTCAAAGACTTCTTCTTCAGTGGGAGCCGGTGAAGGTTCCTTCTCCTCACGTTGATCAGTGACCGATGGCTTGGGCGACTTGGGCGTGGACCAGCCGAGGCCGTCCTTGTTCTTACCAACATTGGTGGGTGTAGATGGTTCTTCAGCCACTGACTCGCGCGGAGTCTCGGCCACCGAAGCCTTGACAGATGCGGCGCGCGAACCAGCTAGCGAAGACCTCTTGGAGGGCGTCTTGGGTTCTTCAGCTACGGAGGCGCGCGGTGTCTCGGTCGGAGTCTGTGACACTGACTCGCGGGGAGTTTCCTGAGGCGTCTTGGACACGGAAGCTCGCGGTGTAGCCTGCGGTGGGGCTTGCGGTGTGGCTTCCTTGGCCTAATGGAGTTTCAGCAAAGTTGAGCAAGTATGCCATAAAATCGATCGTGCTCGGCAATCGAACTGACCAGATTAGATTAATAGTATCGAGTGGCGCACGCTCTCATTGATTGAGACTGGAAGCGTGCGCCACTTGGGCGACTGAGCTCGTCAGGACCGTTTATCCAATTGGCGCATGTTTTGAGTGTAGTTGGCTGGAAGTGTGCGCCACTTGGACAAACCGATTTTGCCGAGCTTGCTTACCGAGCGTTTCAATATTGACAAACGTCACCGGAAACGAAAGTAAATGTATGGCTCTAAGTGTTACCGGTTCTTCCTGTGCCGGCTGTTCAGCTTCCGGTTCGGGCTGTGGCTGGACGTCTGGCGCTGCCTCTTCTTCAGCTGGTGTCGCTTTCTCTGCCTCTGGTGCAGCCTCGGCTTCGGGTTCTTCCGTGACCGATGGCTTCGGTGCTTTCGCAGCTGGTTCCTGCGCGTCGATGTTCGGAACAGCTCGGTCAACCGGCTGGTCAGCGCTAACTGACGGTATGCGGCGCTTCTCCAAGTTGGGCTCCTCCTCGGTCGGAGCAAAGCGAGTAGCACGAGTTGGTCGGGGTGCTTCATCGTCATCTTTGGGCCGACTACTACGAGATGGCCGCTCTGTTGGAGGCGACACGTCGCGTGCTTTGGCTCTTGGGCGGTCTGGAACTGGTTCGACGTCGTATGTAACTTTCTGTGACGAAAAGAGGACTTCAAAGAACATCCCTCAGGGAGAACGCTTCGAGCTGCACTCTTGACTGGACTTACACGAGGCCTCGACGGAGTATAGTCCGACGACGGCTCCACGGTTTGAGCTCTTCTTGACGGTCTTGCGGGACTTTCGTAGGTTGACGATGGGGAGTACGACGAAGGTGTGTAGGTGGACGGTGTGTAGCTGGGGACGTAGGTTGAACGCCTGGGTGGACTGGCGGACTTGCCTCTACCACCGTAGGTTGGAAAGTAGTCCGGAGTCTTCGCTCGGTGTCCACCATCTGAGCCAACAAAAGCTTTCATATCTTGATTCCGTTTTTGGAAGCTCGCGAACAAACTCGACAAGATTGTTTACAAGTGGCGGAAGCTTCCAGCCAATAAAACTAAGACCGTGCGCGATTTGAGAAAACACTCCGAAGTTGCGCACGTTCTCAGTGTTACTGGTTGGAAGCGTGCGGCACTTGGGAAAAACGATCCTGTTGGTTTTTTGAATGGCGAGCTCGCATTTGATAAAGTCAAACCTTACAGAATCTGGATCGGGGAACGCTCTTGGCTCGGTAAGGTTCCGGCCTGACCAAGTATCTAGCGGGAACACTGAAGCTGTGCGATGTGGTGGGCAGCCATTCCTCGTACGGTCTGTAAGCGGGCACTCCTCGGAGTGGTTTGAGGGTCGGACTCCTACAATCAGAAAACAGTTCTTATGAGCAGATTTCGATGAGGTTCCAAAGAGTTAATTACCAGTTTATACTGTCGACTTGAACTCATTCGCGTTGGAATGGCATTGCAGGGAAGACATCAATACTGGCGTTCGACGGACAAAAAGGCGGACAAAACAAAATGGCGCACATTCACAACGTCAGAGTGCCCCGGATGGCTCAATATAGGTATGTTGGGAATATGGTAGACAGTAGTGGACAGAACTGTGCTTTCTGGTTTTTCACCTTCGCGTCTTTCGTTTGCTTCGCAAGGACTGAATTAGGGTCTTATAGCGTTCTTAAGGTGAATCTGTTAACGAATTGTGGGGGAAATATGTTTGCTATGCGAAAATTGATCTTGAGACTTTTGCAGCCCAAAATAGTAAGATTCTGCCAAGCATGCAGCTGCTGAAGTTCAATCGGGGGAAAAGTATTCATTAGCATGTTGAACCGTCATGGCAGAAGTCACGGAAAAGTTTCCTTCTGTTCTATTAATAATTGCCAAAAGAATGACGTAAGGGACAGAGGATGGCATTCACCGAGTCCAACCACTAAACCACAATGTCAGAGCCCATAAGTTTAAGAACTAACATCTGCCGAAAAATAAACTAGGTGCAGAACATCGTGCATAGCAAGCATGATGGCAGTGACACAAACAGAGAGTACTTGTGAGGGTATCGCCGACTAGAGAGCTAGAAGGAGAGCTATAAAACCAAACTTACGGACGAGAGGACGGGTGAAGATATGGCCCGACATCGTCGTAGATACTGGTCGCCTCGCTACTGGTAAACGGGACGTAGCCGTAGCGCGGCAGACCCGGATAGTCATTCATACGACCCTGCGGGTAAGAAACACGGGTGAAATAGTGAAATAGCGGGGTATAGTCGTAGTGAAGGTGGAGGGGAGCACCCCGCTGGTCCTGCCAGATCAAGTGCCTAGGGTCCTGTCAAAAAGAGCAATCACCGCAAAGTCCTTCACACGGGATGATTCATCGTAAGCGCCCATGCAAGTAGAACAGTCGGGAGCTGGGCAAATAGACTGAACCTGATTGTTATCCCCAGTGGCGCACGCTTCCAGCCAACATCGGTGCAAACGTGCGCCGCTTGGGATAACAATCTTGTTCAGTTCATTTGCCCATGCTTTCGGCTTGAACTTCTGTGAAATACATCAATGAAATTGAAGCATTTCAGAAACAGCAAAAAGAAATCCGGTAGATAGTTGTTGGAATATTATTTCAAGCTTCATCGACTTCAGAAAATTTTTTACACATATTTGCATGCGTGCATGCATTAGACTTCATGCGTTTTTTGGGGAAAAACATATCATGATTTTGAAACTCTGAACAGGTTTTTTAGATGGTGTCAGTCTATTAGAACAGGGTGTATTTATTTCGGAGCTTTACGTACCCGTCGGAGGATGTCGTAGTCGTAGCGAAGATCGTTGAGGCGTTCCTTGTTGTGAGCCGATCGTCGGCTGAGTCTCGTGCCAGAGTAGTTGTTCTGGACGGCATCGTTCCGGAACGACCGGTTCGTGGTAGACGGGAACAGCAAATCCATAGTGTCCTGCCAGTTATCTGCGTTGTGATCCCTGAAACCCGAAAGATTCCCACTGCGCAATCAATCGAGGGTTGGCTAATTTAGGCGTTTCCGACTTACCGATAACGTCGCACGGGATATTCGGCTCTTGACTCCAGATGTGGTGGACGGAAGCGGTTCAGCTCGTAGTGAATGTCGTCCATCATTCGGCGCTACAGAAGAATTGTATATAGCATTTGATATTATTTCACAGTGGTGTCGGCAGAGGGAAATGCCATGATCCATTGAGCGGAACCTTGGAAGAAGCCAAGCTTCCGGCAGGTCTATAAAAAGGCTACAGTATGCAAAATAGAAAGCTCACCCGACTGACGTTGCTGTCACCGCTTTTCAGGCGAGCTTTCAAACTCGAGCTGGGCGCGTACAAATCCTGCAAAACAACCGACTTAAAGTGCGAAAAACAGTTCAGATTATCAAACCAAAATTACGAACCTCGTAAGCTCCATAATACCATTCGCGCTTCTGAAAATACACGACCAAATTTCAAACCCGTTTTCTGATATTCCAAAAGACCAAACCTGGCATGCTTAACTCGATGCACGATAAAGGTTTTCAGTTCAGGCAACGTCTGTGATTTCAGATATTAATGTATACGAAATTGATCATGCGCGACTTGAACCGGGTGTCGATCATTCATACTAATGCATGTACCATTTGATGACTAGTGGATTTTGGAATATTCTAGAGATACAGGAGCTTAAGTGCAACATAGAGATGCAAGAAACAGATAGCGTACCGGCATCCACCAGGTGGTACTGGGAGTCCAGTCGCGTTCGGTCGGTGGGGGCATGGAATATGCGCGGGTAGTCGGAGTACTAGCTCGCTTGCGAGGCAGGTTGGTCTAGAGGGACAGACATAGGACAAGGAATTAGGGAAAGGGTGTTCAAGACACATAATACGTACTGGTCCCAGGACCGACGGCGCCAAGTGTGGATCTGGCCGTTGGTTTACCGTGGTGATGTAGGAATAGTTGCTGCGTGGCACGTACGCCCGTCCGTAACGCAGTTCCGGATCCATCTTGCCTAAATCTCAGCTCCCGCAAAAAGAAATACTTCCTGTCAAAACGGAAATGACTGAAGGAAGTAGTGAGAACAGAAAAAGAAAACAAAATGCTTCACGTCTGTGGGGGAACAAGATCTGATATGGTAGATCAGATCGAGGAAATGGCAGTCGGGTGGAAGGGAGGAAGAAGATCGCTTGCAAAGTTGGTTACGCAAACAAACTTTTCATTAACGTAAGCGATTGCATGGTTGAGGTCTATTTTTAACAATTCGATTGCCAGTGAGGAATGCGCCTTCCGCAGACGCATGAGAACTTCGCGAAGTTAGGGCAGGAAGGACAAGAACATATACGTACACAAGAGCGGCTGGAAGTCGCGATCTGTGCCGTCCGAAAAACAGCTAGCGTGCTGACAGAAGCAGTCTGTGGTATCTGTGTATACAGCAAGAAGTTCGCGAATCTCGGAGAGCGACAGGGAGGAATGCACTAACGTTGGAGTCGTCGTTCGAGCTGGGGATGTTCCTTGGCCAACGGTGGCGAACGAAAGCCTTGCTTCCGACATGCTGAGAGAACGTTCTTTTCCGCGTTGACTCATTTCCAGCGTCTGCTGTACACGGCTTCATCCGGACAAAACCGATAAATCCGAAGGAGGATCTCACGGTTAACCAACACTGCGATCCGATTGCCTGTAGAACAAAGGAAAACGCGGTTACGACCGGAAGCAGAATTATTAAATTAATTAAATGATTAGCGAGTTGATTGAAGCTTGCCTTGGGCTCTTGATTGACCAGTTCAAACCTCGAAATGCGAATACGAAGTTTCAGTTTACCAATTTTGTTGTGGTTTTCTTTTGACGACATGTCTTCCTCCAGCAGCCCCGAACCGACACCGGATGACCGGCTCTCCAAGCTCCAACGAAGCCAGCTGAAGCAGAACGGATGGGGCTATCGCGACAGCAAGTTCATCATTAGCAAAGATGGCCAGGTTGAGTTTGTCGGTGGACGTTACGGCATTTCCGGTCACGTCCTGACTTCATTCCGTTCGTGGATGATCAAGGCCCTGAACATCGATCTCAACTTTCGCACTCCCCCGAAGACCAGAGCAATCACCGAAGAAGACTACCCTGTAGTCCAGAACGCCTCTTTCCTCGCGTCTGTAAGAAAAGAGAATGTGGCTTGGTCAGCTTCGGTGGAAGATCGGCTCTTTCGCGCACATGGACATACCTTGGCTGAGATCAGCTTGGCTCGGACAGGCACATTCCTTCGTATTCCAGGTACGGGTTTCTGCACTCTCCGAGCTTTCACCTACCTTTCACCAACAGAGGTTTGTATCGTAGACTTGGTGGTTTGGCCGAGAAGTCACGATGAAGTGCTGATGATTGTCCAGCTGGCCAACAAGCACAATGTGGTCATTATTCCCTTTGGTGGTGGAACGAGCGTCTCCAAAGCGCTGCAATGTCTTCCGTACGAAGCACGGATGATCGTGTCGCTGGACACATCTCAAATGAACTGTATTCTGTGGGTGGATGACAAGAACTGGATGGCTTGTATTGAAGCGGGGAAGACAGGACAGGACCTGGAAAATGAACTGGCTCAAAAAGGCTTTTGCACAGGCAAGTTACTTATAAGCTTTTCGCGCATGACGTCGATATACCGACGCTACCAGGCGGGACACGGTGATATGGCTCTTTGACGGCACACGCAAGATGACACGAAACAGTTTTCATTTCCGGTGTGTACCCTACGACTTACCATGTGGGGATGTTTCATACCATGGCGTGTGATGTTTAGCCTTCCCGTGATAATTCACTGTGCGTTTTCTTTCGTCTTCTGTGTTTCCTCAGCCCCAAATTTATATTATCTTCCTTTTAGAGTAGGACACGAACCAGATTCGATGGAGTTTAGCACAGTGGGGGGATGGGTGGCGACCAGAGCTTCCGGAATGAAGAAGAACATCTACGGTAACATCGAAGATCTGGTCATCCACATCAGAACGGTCACGTCCAATGGCGTCATTGAGAAGAACTGCCAAGTCCCACGGATATCAGCTGGTCCGGATATCCACCAGTTCATCTTGGGCTCCGAAGGAACCCTAGGTGTCATCACGCAGGTCGTGTTAAAGATACGCCCGCTTCCTGAAGTCAAGAAGTACGGCTCGCTCCTGTTTCCTTCCTTTGAAGACGGCGTCGCTTGCCTACGTCAAGTTTCCAAAGGACGCTGCTGGTAAACGTTAAATTTTGTCCTTTCCCTGCTTCCTATCACAGCTAAAAATGCTTTCTTCTTCAGGCCAGCTTCGATAAGGCTCGTTGATAACGAGCAGTTCCGTTTCGCACAAGCCCTGAAGTCCGAGCCTTCCTCTTACTTCCAAAGTCTTATGAACAACTGTAAAAAGTTTTACGTGACCAAAGTCCGCAGTTTCGATCCCGAAAAGATGTGCGTTTGTACATTACTCTTCGAAGGCTCGAAAGACAATGTCGAAAAGCTCGAAGAAGAGGTTTACAGGATGGCAGGCTTGCATGGAGGAATGGCTGCCGGTGAAGCGAACGGTCAGCGAGGGTACACTTTGACTTTCGTCATTGCCTACCTTCGAGACCTCGGCCTTGATGTGAGATCTTCTTTGCAGCCGTTGAATGGGGCGTCGGAAGTGGCTTCACTCACAACGTTCCCTGAAGTGGCACACGCTCTCAGCGAAAAACAATGTAAGCGTGCGCCACTTGCTGCAGCGATTTGGCTGAAATCATTCGCCGACGTCCCAAATAGACTTGTGCTGGATGTAAAATGTCTCCTTTTGCAGTACGGAGTAGTTTCCGAGAGTTTTGAGACTTCCGCACCATGGGACCGAATCGTGGACCTTTGCCGGAACGTTAAGTTTCGCGTCAAAAAAGAGTGCCTTCGTCTTGGAGTAAAACACCCCCCTTTGATTTCTTGTCGTGTTACGCAGTCGTACGATACCGGTGCTTGCGTGTATTTTTACTTTGCGTTTAACTATCGTGGTTTGAAATGTGATCCTGTGCATATCTATGAAGATATCGAGAATGCAGCTCGCGATGAAATTCTGGCCAATGGCGGAAGCATTTCGCACCATCACGGTAACTCGTTTCTCCGTCTTTCATCCACCATTAGCCTCGCGATCTGGTGCCTGAAGTGTTTTGCCTGTTTCAGGCGTGGGAAAACTAAGAAGTCAGTGGCTATCCAAGACCATCTCACCACAAGGTGTCGAGACGCTCCGAGCTGTCAAATGCCACCTCGATCCTCTGAATATTTTTGCAGCCGGAAATCTAGACTTAGCAGTTTCTCAAAGCGATAACATAAAGTCGAAGATATGAAAAGTTCTTTTTCCAGACCAGCGGCAGTCGTTCGCACGTGCCTCTTCTTCTGATCAAGACGTGCCACTATACCTTAAGATGGATCTATCCCTAAAAATATCGGACAAGATTCAGAGTAACGCACACGCAGCAGCGTTCGCGGATGGGTGGCAGACGGGGAATTTTTGCGAAAAAACAATAACTGTTAGCCAAAAGTAGATTCCACCCCGACTCAAGTTTCAGGGCAGAAAGATAGAAACAAAAGCTTGCGTCCTTAACCACTGAGTACGATTACGAGTACGGAAGCTAGTGGCTGTCAAGACTTACCTCATTTCCTCTGAACACTTTTCGCAGCTGGAAACCTAGACATGGTAGTTTCTCAGAGCGACACCATAACACCAGAAGTCTGAGGAATGTTTGATCCCGAAAGGCAAGTTTTGTCACCAGTGACAAGTCTCAACTACAGGAAATTGAGCACAAATTTTTCAAAGTTACCGTAAACAGTCCACACAAGGTCTAAAACCTTTAGCAATGAAAGTGATAACCGTATTCAACGCTCAATGAAACGAAAACTCGAACACGAAAGCTGCTCGCAAAGGTTAGACATGGGATTAAAAACAAGAACTGCTCACAACGAGAAACTCCGGAAACCTCGTTTGAACGAGGACGGAACACAACAGGAATTCCACGATATAAAATGTTAGATGTAAGAGAGACGCTTTAGACGTTTTAGCGTCGGGTGTTGCTGAATGCCTTCTTCGACCAAACCCAGCAATCGCTGGCTCATGACCGGAGCACTCTTAACATCGGCGCGTCCCCCGGCACGACTTCCGCGGAAGCTGCCACGATCGCCACGTGGGGGAGGATCCGGGTTCCTACAAACAGAAGAAAGCTAACGTTGCCTTCCTAAGCCTCAATGCTAAAAAGAACCATGTAGACTGGAGAACCGGAAGCCGAACTCACGAGCGAACGATGCTGTCCGCCAAGACAGCGCAGCGAGCCGCTGCCAAGTTAGCGTAGTACAGCGGCGCTGGGATGGATACTCCCATGTTGCAACGCTGGTAAGTGTAACACAGCGACATGGTCAAACCCTAAAACACAGAAAAGAAAGCTCAACGAGACTTCAACTCTCAAACAAAAAAACCACGGACGGAAGGGAGGTTCTCAGAAGCGAAAGCTGGAGCATGGCAAGATCGTTGTCACAAATGGCGCAAGCTTCCAGTTAACAACACAGGAAATGTGCGCCACTTGGGAAAACAAACTCGACAGGACTGTTTTTCCAAGGGGCGCACGCTCCCGACCGATCACACTAACAACTGGCGCCAGTTGGGGAAAACAGTCTCGGCAAGATTATAGTCCCTTCCAAGTGGCGCACGCTACCAGTTAATAACACTGGTAGCGTGCACCACTTGGGAAAACAACCTTGCCGGACTTGTTGGCCCAGCTTTCAAGTAGATATTGATTATTTCAACTCAAACGAGACGATCACAATCAGTACGAAAGTTTCCGCACTACACCAAAGTCCATCGAAAGAACAAGGATTTACTTGAATATCATCAGGCGTAGTGTTGGTCGTATCTTCGTTGATTGAGAATGTGGTAGCGAATGGGACGCGAAGTACCCTGCAACGACAGAAATAGAACCTCACTCCCGAATCATCCAACCAGGCAAAAGCTTGGAACCATACAAGAAATTTATGAAAGCGTTTACCAGAAGACCGCGATGGGAAGCCAAGTAGAAGTCATCCCCAAAGGGATCGACCACCACATCATCAACGATCAAACCGGGAGGGATGTTGTCCTTGGAGTAAATGGGTTCGCCCATCGAGTCAGCGTTGGGCTTGCGGAAGAAGCGGGTTCGATGCATCATGTTGACAACGATAAGCACCAGCTCCACTGTGATACCGAGCTTGGTGAAGGTCTTGCGCAGGCACAGGATATCATTACCGTGCAACTAAAACGAAAGAGAGATTCAAACCCAGTTTGCGAATACCTCGACAAGACTCTTTATCCACGTAGCGCATGTTTTCATACATATTATCTGAAAGCGTGCGCTAGTTGGAAAAAAACAAACTGCTTGGGAAAAAAATTCGGGTAACGTAAACAGTCACAAACAGGACAAAATCGCTTCCTTACTGGCGCACGTTCCCGATGTTACAGGCTAAAAGTATGCGCCACTGGGAAAAACGATCTTGTCGAATGTGTTTGCCGAGCTCACAAAACCTTCCCCAACAAAAGACGAAAACTTCGATAAAAAGGACAGACAATGCAAATCAAAAAAACCAACCTCGTTTTCGTGCGTGTGAGTGACACCGTCGCGGTACACCGCCATCACTTCCGGGAAGTTGCCCACGTTCTCCTTGTACGTCTGCAGCAAGCGTTCCATCTGTCCGGAAATGTCAGGCAACAAGGCCTCGTTAGACACTGCAAGGCGGAAACTGATCAGCTCACACTTCTTGAATGTTCGAGATCCAGAAGAAAAATATCCGGGATTCACGAATCGGGCGCCCAAAGGATTCGTCCTACCGACAGAAGCGGTCTCGGTAGACCAACGCAGGAAGCTATCGTCCATACTTCCCACGAAGCCAGCATACGAGCACTTGGCCTTGTCGTCCTTGGTCTTTCCGTGAGACAGAGAGATACCAACCACCATGAAGAGACGATGGAGAAGCTTCAGCGAGTTCAGCGTGTTCTCTGTCAGTTGGTTGTTGTTTCCTGCAAACACACAGCATCCAACGCGTTCAAGATTTCAGTCAAATTCTCAACTGAAATCCCGAAGATTTCCTACGCGGTTTCGGAATAGGCTCTTTCGAAAGCTCACCTCCAAACTTGACGTTGACCTTGTACATGATGTTCTCCACGCATCCTCGAGGACTTCGTTCCACCGTGTCGCACAGGAGTCCTTGACCGGGGATACCGAAGAAGTTGTCCATTCCCGACTTGAAGTCTGTAAATAAAAAGCAAACTTCAATATCAACCACTTCAACGAACAGTCTTTCGGGAAATTTGGGAAGAAAATCCAAAATTTCTGTTAAAAACCTTTTAGATTTTCAAAGGAGAAATTTATGCAAAATACCTGAGTACTGACGATCCGCGCCTCGGTCAAAGATGGCAAAAATGAAACCCGGCCTCATCTTCTTCACCACGTCTATGCCCAAGCGTTCCATCATGAAGGTATCTTGAGTCTTCCAGTCGTTGCCACTGGGCATCTCGTACGGCTCCAACGCGCCACTCCAGTTCATGCCACACTGGTGACCTTCCTGCATCAGCTTGTTCACAAGGTCCATGGCGGACCTTGCGGCACGCACGGACGACCATCCCGAAGGGGATAGATAACTACCACCGTCGGACCACGGCTCTCCTTGTCATTAGCGGCTGCAAGAAGGAAAAAGCTCAATTTGACCTGCGGCTCATCCTTGGCTTATCAACTTTTGCAACCACATTCGGAAACTGGACAAGTCAGAGTCGTCATCTTATTACAGAAGGCGCACGCTTTCGGCAGTTAACAGTGACGCAGTGCGCCACTTGGAAAAGCCATCTTGCCGAGTTTTCCAAGTAGCGCACGCTTTCAAACAGTTACATTGACAACATGCGCCAGTTGGGAAAACAACCTCGGCAAGATTGTAGGCCGTTCGGAGTGGCGCACTCTAACAGACAACAAACACGTGCCCGTCCCAAAAAAATTACGGGTCGCCATAGTTTCCCGCTGGGTTCACAGACGATGTTTTTGTCTTGAGTTAAACGCTGCGTTTACGCCGTCTCTATGACGTTATCGGAGCGTGCTTTGATTTTACGCTCATTTTACGCTGAAAAATCAGAGAACTTTTGAATTTTCGGCGACCTTTTTTCGGAGTCAGCGGGAACCGGAAACTGGCTGTGGCGGTAGCGAAATCGTGCGCCACTTAGGAAAACAATTCTCAGATTTGTTTGCCGAGCTCCCATTCCAGGACTGAATAGTTTTATGAAAGGATTTGCTTGATGATCTTTATTGCAGTGTCAAAAAATTAAGGCCAGAAATGGAAACTAGGAAGACTTACGTTGAGCGGGGTCTTGGTAGAAAGCGTGACGCGGCATGTTCCACTGGCCATTGGAAGGCACCATGGCAATCTTGTTCTGACCTGATCCGTACTCCAGTTCTGGTTGCGGGAGAATGCGCGCTTGGATGTCCATGAAGTCGTTGTGGATCCCCAGACCGATGGCCTGAAGGAGAGGATGTTGACGAACGTCTGCGAAAGACGAAAAAACTGTTCCATAACTTTCCAGAGGGAATGCAAAACCAAATTCAGCAACCGACAAACTCTTCGGTTTCCAGAAATATTCTTAATGTTCGAAATATCCCGAAACCCTCCAGTAATATTCTCAATGTGAGAGCAGCTTACTCGAAAGATTTATGAACTTGGCGATGGCGCCGATGCGACGGTCGGGAGACGAGCTGACAGCGCGGATGAAGACAATCTAAGACGCAACACCATTCAAAGTTAGCGCAGGGTCAATCACATGAAAACTGGGACGGCATACCAAAAATCACAGTTGGAAAAACCAACGCAACTCATCCAGAAAGAATAGACCGATACCTACTTGTTCTTGCTTGTTAAGCATCTTGTTGTAGCGCTGCCCGTTCTTCACGACAACCTTTTCGTAGGGGACACGGTACGTGTACCCCGCTTCCGTAATTTCGACGCTAGAAAGAAACAACCGCAAGTGTCAAACACAAGTTGAAAAGAAAGTTAGTTCGAAAGACTTCCACTTACCAGCCAAGGTTGGGATACATAAGACGTTGGTTGTGTTGCTGGTATGTCTGGAGGACTTTGGTCTCGTCTCCATCCGCCACGAACTGATCAGCAGCCGGACGATACAGGACCTTGGTGATGACGCCGGAAGCGTGCTGTTCCCCATCGGCAGTCTGGAATTTGACCAGACGGGACTTGAGGGTCGAAGCTAGGCCGGCCTTCAACGCCACTTTGGGATCCACCTACAAAAACAAGGACCGGGCTTTTCACGTTATCGCTTCGATTGGGACATCACTGCTTTTCAAAACGACAAAAAGACGGACGTACTTTGCTGTTGGCGCTCAAGAGGAGCATCTGTGCCATCTGCGCGATGGATTCGGCCAGGGAGCATTCGCGAAAGAAGACGGAATGGGTGAGATCCGCCTTCACGACCAAACCGTTCTTGGACACGTTCAACGCTGCGGTGAAGCCTTGCCTACAAACAAACAATCAAGTTAGTACTGCTGAAGCCGGAAGTGAACTAAACCATATGATTACGTCAGAGAGCCCTGACTGGGCAATGGCTGATTGTGACGTCACCTCCTGCAACTTCAACCCAACCAAACAAGACCTGCTCCGCTGCCGTCAATACCCGCTGTTCCGGCACCAAACTCGTGACCGGAGCCGGGCGGCGTCCGTTTCCGCGTTTGAAAAATCCAGAAAATCTTCCGGAAGTGATGGGTTGCTCGTTCTCTTTCAAGAAAAACTTTCAACGGAAAATTCTCGTGAAGATAAAGGCCCTAGAGAAGAAATCTAACTAAGTTAGTAAAGAGACAGAAGGCTTACCAGATCGATCGCCATTTGGTCTGATCCTTGAAGTATTCTTCCTGCACGTTGGCGAAGATCTTGTCATGAAGAGAAACGACCATGAGATCCGGCTTGTCACCTCGGCGAGTCGATGGATCAGTGAGAGCTTCTCGCAGCAGAAGGTTGAGAGCCTGGAGACACTCAATCATCCTTCGAGTCTGCATAGAAACACAAACAGGAAGTTCAAAATACAGAAGTCGAGATTCGGAAAGTTGAAAGTCAGGTTTGATTTGACGCTTACTCTGCTCATCCGTTCCTCTTCCGCGGTCTTAGGAGGAATGGGCCGGAAGTCAGCATCCGTGATGAGGAGCTTCTTAGTGATCTTCAGTATGACGGTGTGTTTAATGTGGGTTGGAAGGCCATCCGTCCCCCCGTCCGGGTTCCGTCACGATCACCTTCGCCGTTTCATGCTTCGCCAGTGGGATCTGGGTGTTGACGAACACCAGCGTCTTCTCGTCGTCGTAGGCAAAGAGCGGCTGAGCAATCTGCCACTGATGCTGGAGCTGCTGAATTGTCTTTAGCATCAGAGCTCGGTTCTGCTCCTTCCGGATTCTCGTTTCCGGGTCTGCGTTTTTTGGGTAATCTTCACGTCGAAGAAGTCGAGCTCGCATTTTCGGGACACTTAAAGAACGAACCAACATCAGTCCTCACCAAACCATGGGCTGAGGCTTTCAATACCACTTCCTGAATGGAAAAGGGGAAGAAAGAACAACTTACGCCCTTTGACTTGATATGCATTTGTGATGACTTCCGTCGGCGCACCGTTGCGGCCGTAGACTTCTCCGCGACGGCTGAATTCTTTCAGGTAATCCATAGGATCTCCTGCAACCTCCATGATGACTTCCGCTCTCCCTGGACCTGTCAGACAAAAAGATGCAAGATGAAGGAAAGATCGTCTCGCAGGCAGAACGGAAACTGACTGACTGCCATTGTCTGCCAACAATAGAGATGAAATTAATTCTGACCAGTGCTCGGCACCGGTTTAGCAGCTCATCAGTATACATACGGATTGCGAGCGAAAGCGCACTAGCACAATTCGATACGTACCGGAACATCGTGACATCGTAGGAACATGTTCGTCTCGTAGGCTCTGTGTTAAAAGAGCCGCACAATGTTTACATATGACGTCACGATTTTACTATGCGTATCGAATTGTGCTAGTGCGCTTTCGCTCGCAATATCTATAGTGCGGATACTGATTGCTGAACATCGGCCTGCACCAACTGATAGTTGTGCCCTTCAACTAATCAACTGTATGTTCTGGCAGCAATCAGGCAAATCAACTTGGTGTAGCACGATGTTCAGCAGCTCGTCAGTGCTGCACTGACGAGCTGCCGACAGTAGTGGTGGCAACGATACGGTATACAGACATCGTATCGAAACATATCGAATCTTCGCGATAAAATATGCGGCAGATATTGTATCAAAATATCGATATAGAGCTCATATCGAATAACGCAATGAAATATTCGGCGATATCGTATCGCGCCGTATCGATATATTATCGGTATATCGGTATTTTGCTGAATGGCACACTCGCCAGTGATATCTTGTTTACGGAAGACCATGGTTGACTTCAAAGACTAGATTTTCGCCATGGTGTACCGAGCACACTCCGCCCATTCGGTTGTTGCCGCCGATACAGTGTCAGGCTATTACGCAATGCTCGGAGAGCTAACCAATCAACCTTGCATGTGACTTGATACCCCATATTATCCCATGTCAGACCACTTCAGGTGGTCTAACATGGGATTTTTGGGCACGAGCTGTCGTTGCGGAGCTGGTTTTGTTCGTAAGCTGGTGTTTGAACCCCTCTGCTGAACTTTGCCCAGTGAAGGGCAAAGTACAATAGTGGAGACAAGCTTGTGAATGGAATGCGACAGAGAAGCGAAAGTTGGTCACAAAACAAGGAGATAAGGTTATGGCATTGCACTCTGAGTCACAAGGAGTAAATCAATGGTTGGGAACTTGGGATACGCGCTGCCATCATCCCAGTTCCCGTTTTCTTCCTTTTTAGCCTTCCACGGCGGCAACAATATTCATTAGGGTGCCGCCCCGCGAAGTCTGGTACTAATTCTTTCTAGGTTTCCATGTGTTTGAAGTCTTGGTATAGTCATGTCTTTGCTGCATCCGACGCTTTCGATCTTACTAACACATTATGTGGAAATCGGCTTCCTGAGTTTTTGGGCTTGAACCAGTGGAGTTCCGAAAAATAAAATTCAAGAAATATCGATATATCGCTGCGATATGATACGATATATCGAAAATACGGTATCGGAAAGAATAGCGTATCGAAATATCGATATCGAATGAATATCGATGACCGCAATAAAATATCCGCCGATATTGTGTCGAAAAATATAGTATCGAATTTTATCGTATTTTTGCCAGCGCTAGCTGACTGCTTCCAGTGGGTTCAGGGGCGGAGCTTATCTCGTTGCTCCATTCCAAGAGGCGCGGCTCGACTCGCATTTCACCCGAATCACTGCTGTTGCCTGTTGGTGGCGGAAGTGCGACGCCGACCTCTCCTCGCAGTCGACGTACGTATACATACGGCGAACATGGAGGTAATCCAGGATTTTCGGCTTCTAGGGGGACGAGAGGTTTCGGGTAAATCGGCTCAGGAGAGTTGTCCTGTGACGTCCCTTCATTCAGCAAGGATCTCAGAACTTCAGCCCTGGTGTGTTGTTGGGGGACGTGATCTTTCTGCCTTCTTACCCGGTCATGTAACGACGTGATCCACGATGTTTAATAATAATATCATGACAACAAAACATGAGCTCAATGTCGGAGCAAAAATGACTGGCAAAAAGGAGTACCAAAACTATCAGGCAATCATGAGCAAGTGAAACAAAAATAAGAAAATAATGTCACTGGGGAACACAAATATATCCAAGCAATGTATCACCAGAAACTACTCCAAGAAAATCACAAAGAACCTTGGCGCAAATTCTGTGCAAAGTGAAAG
Organism: Ramazzottius varieornatus; assembly: GCA_001949185.1. Classification (NCBI taxonomy): domain Eukaryota; kingdom Metazoa; phylum Tardigrada; class Eutardigrada; order Parachela; family Ramazzottiidae; genus Ramazzottius; species Ramazzottius varieornatus. Next base: position 1,089,450 of record BDGG01000016.1, on the reverse strand, counting down.
AAAAACTGAAGAGCTTACTTCTGGGTCATACAGTCTGCGCGGAGGACGCTGGTGTCGCTGGAGCGGCTCGTCCTTCGGCCGAGATGCGGTTGTATCCGCTCTTGTAAAACTTGACCATGTAAGCCGAGCTGCCGGGTGACACGTTCTCGTACGTGGGGTTGTTGAAGCTGGCTCCGACGCTGGGAGTGCGAGGCTTCATCTGCTTGGCTCCTGGGGCGTTGTCAACCTCGTCGATGAGGCTCTTCTGGTCCGAATAGGGATCCATCAGGTGCGGCTTGTACTTGCGGAGAAGGAAGACTATGAGCAGGAGAGCCAGAATGCTGACCACACAGGCGCAGATGATGCCGGCTAGTGTAGCTGCGCTGTACCGACTCAGATCATTCGTCTGAAACGATAAACAAACATTTCAAATCGCACCAGATTCCTTTTCATGTGGCGCGCTCGTCAAACCAAACAACACTGGGAAGACGCGTCACTTGGGCAGATTCGAGAGATTCCTTTTTCAAGGGGCACACGTTTCCAGCCGTGAAAACTGAGAACGTGCGTCACTCGGGAAAAAAGTCTTACCGAGTTTATTTGCCGAGCTTTCCAACATCAAACCGTTCAATTTTGACGCAAATAAGTTTTTTGCCTGCACAGTTTGCTTTGAAAGCTTACACGGAGAGAGGTCTTGTGGACGCTGGGTTCGGCATGAGCTGCTCCGAATTCTTCGCCGTTTCCGGTTCGAGCGATGGCTGCCTTGACGTCTTCGTGGATGGGTTCCCAAAAGCACTTGCCCATCATGCAGATACAAACCTCGTCCATCGTCGGCTTGTCCTTCTTGTTGCAGAGCCGCTTGCCGTGGTGAAGCCCGTTGGTGAAGTTGATTGCCCGAGGAGCATCCACACCATCCTTCCGGAAGAGCGATACTATACCAGCGACTGGATCACAACTGATACCGTTGGCGCGCAGCTTGAAACCTTCAAACAACATCAAACGTAAGAGCGATGCTTCTTAGTAATCACAGACATCATGGACAGAAACCTCATTGTCAGTTCCGAAAACACATTATCAGACCTAGACCCCGATCAAGAGTTTCTCACCTTCATGGCACATGCAAGTGCGTCGGTTACCCGCTTTGGCGGCGCAGATGTGCTGACAGGGATTTTTGTCCGCTTTGCAAGCCTGAAGAAATGTACGCGGCGAAAGTTAAACAGCTGGACCTCATCTTTTGAAGTTTCGAACTGGAATGGAAGCTGGGCCAACAAACTCGACAAGATTGGCTTGTGGCGCACCTTTACAGTGATGTTGACTGAAAGCCCGCGCCACTAATAAACGCCATCCAGTCTGCCAGACTTGTCCTATTAGTTCGAACACTTGTCCAACACAAGGGAACGGAGGTGACCATGGGAGTCTGAACTTCTTCCAACTTTTCCTGTCGAAAGTACTCGGTCCTAGTTACCGTTCAAGGGTACTCTCAGTTACCACCGAGCACCTTTTGGCTAGGGAGCAAATTTCGAATGCGTGGAACCCTCTCAAAACCACTGTGGGACCTCTGACTTCTCGATGTCTACTGGTTCTCGTATCGTCCGAAACATAACGT